>JABJVR010003779.1:0-15513 GCA_025773905.1 Chitala chitala
CACCAAGCACAGGGAGAACATGCAAACTCCACGCACACAGACCCAAGGCAGGAATAGAACCCCAGGCCTGGAGGTGCACGGCGACAGTGCTAACCACCGTGCCACCGTGCCGCCATCAAAATAATCCCCTAGAAAAATATCCCCAAATAACTGTAAAATGCTTTTCTTGCCATGCTCATTTTTTGTCTCCATGCACACATAATAGACTCAATAATACTGTATAGTAACTCAAATGTTTTAAAAAATACTTTTTGAAGGCGTTCCCTGAACACAAAGAATTACATACTACAATGTCGAAGTCTTTCCATTGTTTTTGAATCAGTAGAAAAACACTAAAGCTATTATGCTTTAGAATGGCAAGAATAGCTGTTACAGTAGACGCTGTTTACAAGTTAATGTAATTCAACTTCAGGCCACAAGGGGGACTCGTAAGCACAGCGCTCAAAATTGCTGTCTTGGCGGCAACTGTTCTTTTTGACTAGGGTTGTTGAAAAGCACACATGCAACCTGTATCAACTTAGCATTACTGGCGATGATATCCCAAACAAATGCAATTTGTCTGTCAAACCAGGGCAGGCAACGTGCCCCTAAAAAAACTAACAATGTACGCCAGGGCTGGTTTGCTCATTAAATGGACTAGCGCATTTTCAGAGGAAAATTATATGGTGAGCTATGTCAGGACACCTTAATGAGCACTCTTTGCCAGGGCCAGTTGTCAAGGATACCTGGGTTACAAGACCCACATGAATGGGAGTTATATGTTTTTGTCTTTTCCTTCTGAATATGAATGACTTCAGACAGACAGTTGCCTGAAGGTTGCATAGAACCTAAGGCAGTGAGGACAGGAAACAAATAAAGGTGGGAGGACGGATACTAGGGAAGGGAGGGGTGCCTGCTCCTGTCCCAAAAACCCTCCTCGAAGCCCAATGCGTTTCAAGAACTGGCCACAAGAGGGCAAAATTGTTCCACTCTTTGAGAAGGGTCAGGCATCCTCCTGAGCACAGTACAGCAAGCTTTTCACCCGTAGTCAGGCTGCAACAGCATCGTCAAACTCACTCCACACCAAAAATAATAAAATAAAACCAAATCACATGAAATAATAGGATTACTCTGCCAAACTGTGGAGGGTGTCGAGTCGTTTTTCAGCTGGCTGAAAACGATAACTAATTTCAAAGCCCCGAACTAGTCCATATTACCACAACTTTACATGAATTTGCATCATTAGTGAGATGTACAGAGCAGCCTTCAAATACAATGCATGAATTCCTGACAAATTAGAATGCAGTCCTTCAAACTGATTGGCACGCTGTCCCAGCACAACTGAGAAATCATCCTAACACGCATCTGCATCTCCAGTACAAAACTCGTTGTGTTGCCAGTGCCATAATGAATACCCTTGCTTAGCTTCGGGCACATGAGTATTAGGCAAATAAAAGATGCAATGAATGCATAAGTACACAAACTACTGCTCCTGAGCAGCTTCATTTGTATACAATAGCTCAGCCTGTTCTGCGTTCTCTCCTGAGGTTTTCTAGCACATTCTCATCCAAATCCACCGGCTTCCATTTCGCCCACATTTTGATGCTGCTGACAGTGTATGTGGATCTCAGGCTGCTCAGACAAAGGGCCAAAGTGAGAGCTGCAACAATGAAGGAGCTGAGCTAGAATGGAGGATGCAGACAGGCCAGGTGCCTATAGTCTAAACCCATCAGCTCCTCACTTCCTGCAGCCAGGGAAAGGAGAACAGCACCACGCACACACCAGACACATCCAGGTAGGACAATGGATTAAGAACAACACTTTAGAACCATTATTTAGTGTGGTAGAGTATTTTGTAAAGGATGCTTTTGCCAGATTCAGGATAAATTAGCTTTGTGAAAAACATTATCTGTAATGAAGAATCATCTATGCTTATTAACCTACTCTGTTAGTTCCCATACAAAAACATTTTTATCTCCATAAAAAAAAAAAAATGTGTCTGATAAATACAGTATGCATGCACATGCCTGTTACCAGCGGCTAACAGACTTTATATAATAGTCATTCCATCTGAATTTTGTTTATCCATCATTTATATAGTTGAAAAATCTCTATTTTTGGCTTGGTAGACTGCCACACAGAAAACAACAGGAAGCACGACAAACATGCCCCTTGTATACAGTGAGCTGGCTTGTGGGAACAGAACGTTCAAGCCTTAAAGTGCCATTTTAAGGCAGGACATTGTTTACGGGACGTTACCACAGCAGCTTTGCTGCCAAGTCTCTGTCACAGACCGTAGACGACATGGGGGGGGGGGGGCTCTGCTGGAACCCTGCCCCCAGCCTGAACCAGGGAGGACTCCTTGTCTACGTAACGACTGGGCACCAAACTGCCAAACACGTGCCACTTGTGTGCACGTTTGTCCTGCGCTGTAAAACGACACAGTTGAAAGGGAGGTTGAGACAGGTGAGGAGGGAGGAGACAAAGAGTGTGAAAGCTCACAGGAACAAGAAAAACCACCCAATATGAACACAGTCATCATCAAATCATGGCAATTATTCACTCAAATGAGGAGACTCTGACTCCTAACCATCTACGTTAAACTATTCAAAATATACACAGGAACGGCGCATTCAGTCAGCTGCAGCCAGCGCTCCCACAGCAAACACAGGCCAGCCAATTACAGCAGCGAACCAGGCCCCTGTGCTCACCTTTGTCACGCAGCAGGCAGTTCAGCACCTAAAGGTCAACCAAGTGCTAGGTTACAAGTGATGAAATACCAAAAAATTATAATCATAACTTGGGAAAGTAAAACCAAACTACTGATTATTATTTTTTGTGTGAACACATACTGAGGAGCGACAGCTATTAGCTCAGATGGGTCTGGGTCCTGCACCTGCCACATTACTGCCAGAAAAAACAAGTCCAGAGGAACCAGACGTCTCAGACCAGCAAGCATGACGTCACAGGCTAAAAAAAGTGAAATGAAACTGACAGGATGGTGGCTGCTGCTACACCGCTCATATGTGACATATAAAAAGGAACGAAGTAACCGGAAAAAAAGGGTAGTCGACAGGAAACGGCAGAGCTCAAGCACGCCTTAAACTGACTACTTCATACGTGTTCTTTCATTGCTGGGTTTGTGTTTACATGGCATGGACTTACTGTGCAGCAGCACAACACAGGTTCCACGTTTCATTCTGAACTTGTCCTTCCATTCCTCCAGCACAGCCAGTGAACTGAATGTGAGCTTTGGCCCCTTTTCTCATAGGGTTAAGATTTCAGCGTTTCAGCACTCCCGTAAATGGCACACGTCACAGCACTCGCGCTGCCTCACGAGCAGCGCTCCACCAGAGGTCTCATCTGCCTTCAGACCATAAACACTGCAAATTCTGCAAAGCTGAACATGAAACTGGCTGCAGAGCCTTCTGAGCTGGAACTGTGGCTTTCATACAGCTCTGGCTTCAGGTCTGTAGGGCAAATTCAGCAGTTGTAAAAGACTCTTACAAAACATCACGTTTAGGCCTTCTCATACATACTGACATGTATGCAGCAGTTTGTTCAGCACTCATTCTCTGTCCTTGACCTTTTCTGGTGGGGAGAGGTTCACTGCTGTAGTAGCTAACGCGAGGTCTGCTGACTCGACACCAGGCCCAACATTGCGTGTTAAGCTGCAGAGGAAGAGAGGTCTGGGGGACCTGAACCGGCATCCCCTGCTCCGTCACGTCGACCATGGCGGAGCACCCCCTTCCCCCACAGCTGTCTGACGGTGCTTTGTTCCTAGACTCTAATCCCCAGGAAGACAACGGATAATCGGCACACACAGGAAGGATTCCGGTGGCTGAGTCAGCATTTGGGGAAGGGGCCCGGAAAGGGGTTCTCAGGTCCTCTGGGCACACAGACCAGTGTATCGTCAGTGATTCTGGCACGGTCAGCTGGCTACAATTCCCAGCAGGCCGAGCCTGAGAAACCTGCCAGCACTCTCCCCTTGGCACCAGCATGTCTGCACTCTGACCACAGACCACAATCACTCAGTGCACAGAACTCCCTCAACCTCACGTCCACCACTGCTTGAACAAAGGCACTGCTGCTGTCCCCTGAGCACCTAATCAGATCTTTGGAAGGACCGCAAGCTCTACAGGTACAGCTAATGCCTCAGACGTCCGAGTCAACAAC
The DNA here is from genome assembly GCA_025773905.1 of Chitala chitala. Taxonomy (NCBI): domain Eukaryota; kingdom Metazoa; phylum Chordata; class Actinopteri; order Osteoglossiformes; family Notopteridae; genus Chitala; species Chitala chitala. Next base: position 4,156 of record JABJVR010003779.1, read on the forward strand.
CTCAGCCCTTCTGAAACCCAAAGACAGCCTCCAGGACACAGACAGCAAAATCTCTCCACCAGCATTCTTCAGGCAAGAGCTAGTAGAGAAAAACAAAGAGGCTTCATAAACACGCTGCCTAGCCTGAATGCAGGAAAGCTCGTCTTTTAAAGCTACAGCATCTCAGTACTCTGTACACAGAGGTCAAGCTAAGCAATGCAACAACTGTGAAAGCACAAGATAAAAGTATTAGGTAGCTGGCTTAATCTTTACATTTCCTGTTTATCATGAACACGACCCACAAAAACCCCTAAAAACAGATTAGCCTCCAGCATTATGCTAATCAACATAAAATATGATTAATAACTCTTAAGCACACAAGCGATAAACGCATATGCGTTTAATACTTTTTTTTTTTGTCAGAGGAAGGGAAATGGCAGAAATTTCATTTCCATTTACAGGGAAACACCGTTTAACAAGCCAAACAAAACTGCCCTGCTTGTCCTGATCGTTTTATACGTAGGCTCTCATTTTAAGCACTAAAACTAGCCTGCAAGTATGGTGCCTAGAATTGCTCAATGAGCAGCAACTGAAGCGAAAAGCTGCAGCACAGGGAACTGGGTGTGTATAGTGGGATTCCATTAGGTGGACGGGCCAGCACACATCAAAAAGACGCAATTCACCAAAACATGCAGGGAAGCAGGATGCACGAGCACTGAAGTGTTGCATGCGTACCGAGTGCTTTTTGGTGCCGTGACCCCGCTCCTGTTTATGACCCTCCCTCACCCCACCTACACAGTGGGCCACAGGCTGTGCGCTCTATCCTTCGGCTTTCACAGACCAGATGAGAGCAGTAATAAAGCAACGTGAACTCTGTCTAGACTGGACCAGCTTTCTTCATCTCTGTCCCCAGCGGAACAACACTCTGTTACGGCCACAGTTTTTGCCTTTTTAGGTTAATTTTCAGATACAGATTAATAGGTACTTCTGGGAAAATAAATCAACTAATAACTGACAATCAAAAAGACAAGGCACAACGTAAACAAATGTTCTGCAGCTCAGTGTGGAACACAAGCCCTTTGTGATATAGTTACTTGGAGTTGTATAAAGATGTAGATGTGTAAATTCTGGACTAGTATGGGTCATGCTGTAATGACGCCCATCATCTCCCCAGCCCCAAAGTGACGACCACTCACCTGCACCATACATGACGGCCAGCATGATGGAGGAAATCCAGGACACCTGGCTGCTGGTGGCATTAAAGATGACCTCGATCTCCTTGAAGAAGACTGTGATCGATTTGGGGAAGGCGTAGGAGAATCCTATGGAGATGAAGGCCCCCACCACCACGACCCAGCCCCACCCCCCCTCTGGGGGGGTGTACCCTACTGGACCTCCAATGGCAGCCGGCATGGTTACTCACGCTGGCTCTGACGTGCTGCCTGCAAAAGCGACACAGGACACTAAATGTACCAGCGCTCCGTGTCTCGGTACATGGCAAATCCCAGTTACTGTACCTTTGTACAGCCGAGTAAAGTACAAGCAGATTGCTTAAGGTTACGGAACAGCGACTTTACTGATCAGTGCTAAGTTCCACGAGAAACAGTTTGGAATTCCCTTCAGCAAAGTGCCCTATATAAAGCCGCTCCAGTAAATCTAACTTTAGCAACTTTTCTTTTAAACTCTGCGAAGCAAATAAATAAAATAGCTCTGGCTCAGATGTAGACACAGATCCACAGAGCAGGCTGTCAGCAGCAGCAGTATTTAAAACAGAGCAGTTGTCAGCAGCTCCATGAGCTCCTTAGACACATCCTAAGGTAACAAATAAAAGGAGAGTGTGATTCATGAGTGGAAGGGTGAGGTCTGGGACCCCAGTCTCAAATGAGCTGTCTACATAAAAACAACACACTAATGCGTAAACCATGTGTATCTACAATAATGGTTTACAGAATTCACTAAAACTGAAGACTGTCATACAAGATGCAGTGAAAGTATAAGTGAACCACGATTTCACTTATCATTTGTCAAAGAATTACAAAGTCTCAGTTGTAATACGAATTTATTAAAAGAAATAGAACTTTTATGAACACGGAAATTAAAGAATGTAGAAGTAAATACTTGAAAATACTCTTTGAAGCACATACAGTGTTCCCAAAGTACTACCACAAAATGAAAACAAGATGTATAGCAACAGCAGCAGGAAGATGAGCAATTAAAAGCTATTGTTCAAACTCCTTTGTGCTCAAAACCTCTCTTTTACTTTAGGGCAATAACGGCATGTCCAACAAGAACCAATCACCACGATATGTATACAGGTATTCAGCTCCTTAATCTAAGTACAAAGTTCTGACGCTCTTACACCCCCCCTATGTTTTCCGCTCCTCTGTTTCACCACATGGCCAATGTGACCTTGCTTGGTAAGCGGGAAGATCTGTGACATCTTCGACCAGCTGTGCAGCATAAACCAGCTAACGGAGGCACGTTTAACCTTGAAGCGCACGTCTAAAAGGAAGGAGTGCAGAATGGAAGAGGAAGTACAGAAGCCCAATTTATAAATGCTCTTACACAGTCTTTTAAAAATGCCACAAAATGGACAACAGTGTCCCAATTAGAACAGGTTTAGGGTCAATAACCTTCTATAATAATAAGCTTCTCAACAGTCTAAACACTAATCATGAACTGTAGTGCACTTCCTAGAGTGGCACACTATACACTAGAGAGGAACCCTGGAGAAGACAGCTGTGAAAGGCAGCATTGTCTCGATCAAGGGTTCTGTGCTGCCTCTTATCACAGAACCCGTAAAAGAACCAAGTAAAAAATGTGCCCGATTGAACTCAAAACACGACTCAATCTTCAAAGCATACTCCAGCTGAGGACCTTTGGTGGTGATGTTCTCCAAGTGAGACATAAAACATTTAAAGAGAAAGTCAGTCAATGTGGTAATACTCCATACAGCAGCACAGTCTGACTCTTCATGACCAAAGGAAATGTGTATTTTATGGAATTCAAATATAGCAGCGTGCTACTATTGTGTCACATTCTCACAACTGGGAAAAGCTGCTTTTATGATACCACTTTGATATAGTGAACGTAAAGATCAAGATCATCCACTGCCACCACATTATCGAAAAATCAAGTACACCCATTTGTGTGCTTTACTGTATGTTAGGAAAGGTTCTAACACTCATGCAAGAGATTCTTCTCCTGTATCATGTAGTACGTTCCATTTAAGACACTTCTCCCTTGAACCTGATGTTGGTACATTCCTCTTCTACATCAACTTGTCACCCATCCTGACACGTCTTAAAATAAGTGTGAACTAAGAGGAGAAAAGGTACAAAATTTGAAAAACCTTATACCGAATCACAGTTTGTGCAGAAATGGCAAAGTCCTTAATTGTAAATTATTTATCACAGTACGTAAACTCACTGTGTTACTCTGAGTAAACAACAAGCTTAGGAGAGGTGACACGGGGCAAAAAAAAAAAAAAAACCCTCATGTGACACCAAACAATGTTTTGTTCCTCATTTCACTGTCATGCACTTTTTAACCTCTGTGGGACATATGCAGAGATCCTCACCAGGATTTGTTTGCAGAGACCCAAGGTTACTTATTCTTTTTTGCCAAGTCAAACGTGCTTTATGCCCCGTGACGTGTAGAGGTGAGCAGCGCGGCTGGGATGACAAACTATTTAAACAAGACGTTACCACTTGAGCTAAGACGGCCATGTGAAACACATGTGAAACGCCAAGGAGAGCCAACGCGACGCTGTTAAACTGCATCCATCACCAGACATAACTGCCTGCTAAGCCAATAGCAGTTACACATTTTAACAGATGAAGGAAATTAAGTGTACAGCCAAAGACGGCTCAAAGCTATGCTTATTTACGAGCAGCACTCTGCGCTGAGCTCAGAGTTCCAACATAAAAGCAGAAAAACAATTAATTCTAGAGCAGGCCTGCAGACCAGGGAGGCTGGCTACACACCCGCCATAGCCTTCGAGACAGCATCTCCGTGATGGAGCAAAACTGCACAGCCTGCCTATTTTCTCTCCCAAAGAGAGCTGATACGCAGTGCAGTACAAACACTCTCACTGTAAGTGATAGCTGCTGTAGTTCCATGGTTCCAGGTAGGTACTGCTAGGAAAACATACCTGACCAGTGTGATAGACCACAACAAAAAGGCAAAACTGACATCAGCCCCAATGGTGCCGTACCCCTCACTCCACTGGGGCACTGTGACGCCCGACGGCTTCTCAGAACCTGCTGTAGGGCACCCACCGATTCAGCAGGTGCCCAACAGTGTCCAGCTGCTCCTCTTCTGAAATGCAAGTGACAGGGCTTTGGGAGAGTCTGAAACTCCCAGGCCCAGTCTAACAGGAAAGACCTTGACTGTTACAACATTTTAGCACCCACATCAGGCTACAGTGTCACCCATTTAGCCCTTCTTAAGTGTCTCCTGAATGCCTGGAGCCTGGGTCTAAATGATTCTGGCACTTTATAAGCCAGCCAGTGTTTATCCTCCCAGCAGGTTAAACACTCCCAGTGCTCAGGAGGACTACGAGCACACTAGACCTAATAACTCCCATAACTCTTCTGCAAACCCGACAGCCCATTTAGCAAAGAGGCCACATACATATTAACACCTGCATGGCGATGAACAAAAGAAAGGTGCAAATCAAAGTGTCTTTTATAAGATTCCCCCCACCCCCATATGGAAGCCTATGCAGTCAATACCTTTTTAAATCAAGGACCTCACTGAGCAACTCATTCACACAACAGCCTTATCTTGTCCGAGATATACATGGTACAAAGCACAAAATGCGAAGCGTAAAAAACTCACATGGCAATCAGGCAGACGAGAAAATAAATTCAGTTATTAAAAAAAAGGTAAGATCAACTGACATGAAGGCATTTCCATTTCTATTTGCAGCTTGCATTTTTGTAGGGGGAAGTGAAGCATCGATTATTACAGAAGATCAATCTAGTGATTAAAACCCAGTTTACAAACAAACCAGGAGCTCTAAGTAGCGTCCAACAGCAGGTCTGTGAAAAAAACGCATGCCCACGCAAGAAGTGTTATGAACGGTGCGATGGTGATGAAGCGCTTGGCTAAAGGTCGACCGCCTTTCACGTCAAATACTCTGCAGTGACGCCAACAGGAGCGAACGGCAAAGAAAACACACGCTTGATGAATTTGGGTCACCTTTAACACAGTTACCTAGATTAAACAGCAACACAAAACGCACATACACAAAGGGGTTCAAGGACGGTTTTGTTGCCAAGCGCGTGTCGGCGTGTGTTTGACAGCAAGCCCCTCCCCAAGGCAGTTCGAGTCGGTCAGACGAGTGCCAGCAAACAAACATAGAACATGATGAAACCCAAACAGCAAAACATATCAAGGGAGGTCAAGTATCCACGAACGAATGGAGGACAGCAATGAATCGCTGTTAACAGGATCTTATGCGGCATTAAGACTGATGCTGGGGATTGCTGGGGCTGAGGGTTAGGCAGGCGCTGTGTCAATGTGAGTCAGCGTGCCGTCGTGCCCAGCTCCCACACTACCGGGAAACACACCCTGGACGGAGGAGGCTAAAACCAGTCACAGCACAGGCTTCCAGGAGGCAGTGTCACACCCCAAGCATGCTAATCGAAGCCATCTTGCCACGATCCGTGAAAGCTCAGCAAGAGTAGAGAGTTTGGAGCCAAATTGTTTGCACATGTGTCTTTGCTATCCTGCTGTTTTTTTAACCAAGAACCAAAACCTTGTTGAGCTGTGACTAGTAGAAGAAGCAGAAGGGGCCACGATGATAAAACATCCCTATACTGTACAACCATGCAAGAGCACACGGGGAGAAAAAACACTAAATATTCAGTCAGGTTGTTACTCCACTATAGTACCAAACTTCAATAGCAGCTGGTAGCCCTTACAAGTTAACTGTAAATGTATCCCAAGGGCTGCTGACTGGCAGCTACACATTTTACTGGCATTAATGTTAGAACTCACGTATGGTACACAGTCCCCTCATGGACAAGCAAGGGCTGGGGGGGGTTGATTAACATTTGGATCGTCTGAGCCATCATGCCTTATAGAAACTGCGTACAGGTTGTCGGCGATTTACAACCTATGTAACTCACAACTGATTGACTTTACAATCACAGCTGCGACTGTTATGTCTGGTAAGCGTTGCCCAGCTGGGCATACGACAGTTTCGCCCAGCTCCCAGCAGCACTAGCAGCTCCGCGCACAAAGCTCAGTGTAAGCTCAGACTCAGCTTCCTCTGTATTCGATTAAACAAGTTCAAATTAACTCCTAACACATTTTGAAGGAAGGGATCAAACACTGAACAATTTGCAGATTGAACGAATGGCACATGATGCGTTTCGTCCATATCATGAAACGTATGAGGAAAAAAGAAACAGTTCAGACAAAGCTCATCATGTTAATGAAAAAACAAGACTACCCCGAGTGCTGCCCCAGCTGCAATTATCAAACCAATTGTACTGTAGTATGCAGCGTTTTTGCTATTATTTTGCATTATTAAACTAAATGTACTGCAGTATACAGTATTTAACTAAAACCTGACGAACGCAGCCCCAGCTGACGACATCAGCGATTATCATTACACAGTTTAATTTATCTAGGTAGGTAATTTTTGTTTATGCCGACTAACGACCAAATCAAGTTGTCGGCCGACTGGTCATTCGAAACCCATCACAGTCGTAAATCGACGACGACCGTACGGTAAATATCCTGTTTGTAGCACTGTCATCTGTCCCCTCTCTGTACGTTCACGGTGCTGTTTAAGATGAAACACATCAGCCATTATGGTGCTCATTAATATCAAAGTGGAGGTGATGTGAAGACATAGCTCACCCAGCAGATCAGCTTAAACATACTGATATTTGGATCATTCAGCCTCCTCTTCCACATCACATTAGTCACTATTTAGTCATTTATAATTACTGTAAAATATGCTCGTCCAACTGTCAGACTAGGTTTGTTTCTTGGCTGCTTTCTGCTGTTGGTTTATGGCCAAACTGATCCCCTACGGCACCCAACTTAATGTCCTGAAGCTAAATTAAAACATTTTCCTACACTGCCCATCAACATCAATTGAAGATTACCTGCGAAAGGAAGAGATGAAGGAGGAGGACAGCAGAGAAGGGTACATTAGCTTAGCGGAGCTTTCGTATTTGATCAAGGTTAACAATGCTTTTCTTGTTCTCCAGGCTTGACTCACAGCAAACTTCTATGGTGTCATGCTGTGTCATGCTATGAGGGCGTGCACAAGTGTCTTCAAGCCAACACAGATCACATGACTGTGAGTATCATGAAGTGTTCCACAAGCCATGGAATTCGGCGCTAAAGCACAAGGAATAACCATACATGTTTAGGTGGGGCTGGCACACATGCGGCATGTTGTAAGCGGACACACAGGTACGCATGGATAACAGCACTGCTCTGTGTGATAACGCCTCCTGGCATTAACAAGCACATTATTTCCTTCCTTCTTCCGCTAGCGGCTATACCTTCCGATTCAAGATCTCAATGATTGAGGGCGCAACATTACATGAAGGTGTTGTTAGCATTACATGCCAAAATGACCGTTCACCAACAGCGATTCAACAGCGCTTACCCTCCTTTAATGTTACGGCACCAATTTTGCGCAACAGAACAGTGTCATTTCAAATGGACAAAACCAAAGGTCATTTGCCAAGGACCAGAACTGCAATGATTCACCATGAATTATAACGAAATACATCTGAGAAAGCGGTACGTTGTGCAAAATCATAAAAAAAAAAATTAAGTAATCAAACTCGCTATTACACAGCGTATGCGTAAATATTTGATCTGTTTGTTTACATTCAGTTGCCTACAATTTATTCAGAAACTTAACTGTATACTGGTGAGAGGGCATGTAGTTAAGAATTGATGTAGTTTATGTAGCAGGGCAAGTGGTAATTTAAGCATCACCACAATTTTTTGTTACGACTCCATAGCCTCTGAGGTAAGAGTCATAAAAACCAAGAAAAAGCATAATCTATTCTCTCCACAACAAAAAAAGACAATTAAAAAAGGAATTTAATATCTGTGAACAGTGCATTTTCCCAGCTGAGACTCACTAAGGCCGGTTATAGGACTGTTCTGACTTTGTCACCTGTTATCTGTTGTGTAGGACACTAAATTTATTTTTCAACTTACATTTAGCATCACTTGTTAGGTTTACCCTTAGGGAATATTGCCATCATGTCAAAGGAAGCAAACCTTTTTTTTTTTTTTTTTTTTCTTGAATTTAAACTTTTAAATAAAACCAAACAACACAGTAAAGTCACAGCATGCTATCAGGGTTGTGAAGTCAGAAGTAATTACAGGATTGCTGGAGTCAGAGTCAGTTAGTGTTGGTAAAAATGTACCAACTGCAACTAAACGTACCATATACACCTGCATACAAGTTGATCCCGTGTATTAATCGAGCCCCAAAAATTTGAGGTGTAGTACAGGCTTGGGCATATATTCGCAGTACTTTCAAAATTATAATCAACTTTTGGGCCTAAGCTAGGCCTACACACTTGTCAGTCAACAAACAGTCCTGTTTCACATAAAATTATTTTTTACTTACTGTATCCTGTTAAATGATAGGTTATTTTATTATACAATTAATAAGATGTTCAGAGTTTAAACGAAAGCTGTTTATTCGGAGGTACCCTAAACTGAGAAGGCTTAGTGTACCAACTCCACAGCTCTGTATGGCATTCATCAGATCTTTAACACACTTTACAAACATGCCCACACAAAACCAGGCGACAGCATGCAAACACATTAGTTACTATCAGTCAAATACTGGCATGCCAATCAAATATTCTGACCTACCATGTTCTGGATTTATCCTTCTTTTTTGGTCTTAAAACTTGCCCCCACAACCAATGGAAAAAAAAGACGTATCAAATTAAATGTCCAGTATATTCACTTTAATATTTCCATTATGTACAACATTAATAAAACAAGGCAAACACACAAGATACAGAGAAAGCAATTCTGATCCAAGTCTTTTCAGTATCCACACAAGGCATTTAAAACATTTAATACATATTTATGAGAATAGCGAGCTAATAACTAACTGGTTAACGGATTACCAAAATCATCGATAGTCACAGCACTACACGTTATGTGCTCTTCTGCATTTATTGATAGTCAGCTTTGCTTTTTAATTCCAAATATGTGATGTCAAACAGAATAGAGCAGAACATTCAGTACTGTCTGGGAGAATGCTCCGATACCACGCTAAGGATGTTCTTATTCTGACTCGACACCACATTAATGATTATCGGGAATTTCAAAATGTACTTTTTCAAAGTCAGAAAATGCAGTGGCACGTACTTTTCATAGCATTAAAAATATTTAAACACTGCAACTGTACATAAAACTCCCAAGAATGAGTTTTTACTGAAAGGCATGCATTTCAGTGGTTAATGAAGACAAACTAACAAGGGCCTCAGACTCACTGCACTTCCATACTTCTGCAACCTTTAGGGTTTATTCTGAAATTAAGATATGGTCATCACTGTACAATGAGTTTTCAGCACATACTACAAAATTATCAGAGGTTGTCATAAAAAGGTTGTCATTGTCATCTGACTTCCACACCTTATACCTCTTATAAGCGCTGTCTCACACTACAGGACCACTGCTGGAGTCAAGTGGAACTGGATAGATCCACTAATAGGTGTGAGTGGGCACTGTGCACATTAGTGCCTCCTACAGGTCAGTTTGGCACTCACAGTTTGCTGGCAATCAAGAACACAAGCCTCTTCACTACAGTGCAGACTGCCCTGCATGGCACTGAGCTCCCTGGGGTGTGTAAAATGTTGACAAGACACTATGAAGCGATTCTAATCATTGTCTAGCTGGAACGGTTCTTGTGGGCATGATTACATTTTCAATGGGAGCGTGTAAAAACAAATCTGGGGGAATACAGCATGAAAGGAACATACAAATGATGCAGGAGATGAGACCACACAAGAGCTGAATTCACGTTACGTTTTTCCTGAAGCACTCTCGTGTAACTTGGTATCGCTTCTGTGGATCACATCTCTGGGAAAGCCAACACTACTGCCTGAGTATTTTTTTATGTACTAAGATAAGATAATTATGCAATGGCATCAATAACCATACATGGTTGAAAAAATAAATCTGGTAAAAGTTAACCAAAAACTACAAAATATATAAATGTAAAAAATATATAAATATATATAAATTTAATAAAAAATAAATTAAGGACAAGGACTAAGAACAAAATTGTCTCCTTCTGACAAAAAAGGTACTTTTGTAAATCAGTCCTTAGTGCAGGGTATCTGGAATCATCTGGCCTTTAAAAACTAATTGTTCATCTTAAACACAAGTTTTCCATGTCAGCCTTCCTTCAGATGACTGCTTTAAAACTCTAGGACTGCAGAGATGATTAGACAGACATCATAAAGATTTTAAACCAGGATCAAATATGAAAAGTTCCAAGACCACTCTGACTGCAGCAAACCTCTAAGAGCTCCAGGTAAAACAATGTTAACTGTATTATGTCAAGACTCAGGGTGTAACAGCATTTTTATAAGCAATTAATAAGCAACTTACATGCCTGAGAAACACCGATAAAGATAAGCAGTGGTGTGCACTCATTTTCAGTTCCTGTCTAAAGGTTTATGTAATGGGATAAAGGAGATGTAACAGCAGAACAGCCCATTCTGTCAGCTATACTGTAGCATGTGACTGGTTCAGTCCTGTTAATCCCAGGAAATCTGAAGTTCCCTTGTTTAGGGTCCGTTTTGCTAAGATAAACAATTACAAAGCATATGACCCATAAGCCTGTAGGCCCAGAAGCGCCACTAATAAACAATCAAATTTATAACAACAGTATTAAGACAGAAAACAATCCCATGTGGTGACAACAGTAACGCTGTGCCCGAAATTACAGCACTCAGCTCTGCTCACGTTAAATCTGCCATGGGAGGTTCGTGCACATTTCTGACATTCTGTACGTAGTAATTCCACTGCCAGTCAGGCTTTGGGTCACGGCTGCAGCTGTTGCTCAGGACACACACAAAATGCAACAGGTTTTAAGTGTGGGATTAATGTCGATTAGCGGTGCTGCGGACAAACAATTAAATTTTGACTTGACTTCACTGCTTATTGTAGGCCAGGATTTACATTAAACATTAAAAAGCAGACTCCCGTACAACTGGTTTCTTGGAAAGGAGGGGAGTCATTCAGTAAAGCATCATGATCACAAAAGCGGTGGCTTCTGTTAGCCAGTTACAAGCAGTATTCCCACGGTGGGGGGGGGGGGGGGGGGGGGGGGGGGGGGGGGGGGGGGGGGGGGGGGGG
>JABJVR010003780.1:0-15511 GCA_025773905.1 Chitala chitala
GTGAGCTGCTGTAACAAGAGAATTTCCCCACTGTGGGATCAATAAAGTTCGATCTAATCTAATCTAATCTAATCTAATTAAACAAGCAACTTCGTCGAAGTACTTATGTTTCTCCCTAAATAGATATTTGAAGACTTTTTGCAATAAAAAAAAAAACACCCTGATATGTGTATTGTAGACTGAGCTGAATGACCTCATCAGTGGAAATCAGTCTAACTCCTTGGAAGTGCAGTTTGTTTGATGCTCATAAGCATGCTTCTACAGTACCTATGCCAATAACATTTGAATTTTGTTGACAAGTCCAAGGAGTCAGAATTGCATGGTAGGGGAGAAGGTTCTGGTGGAAGAGGGAAGAACGGAGGGAAGGGGGAGGACAAAAGCTGGTGGACTCGAATACAGAAGGTTTGTGCGTGGGGTGTGTGTAGTGTGTGGGTCTTTGTGGATTTAACTTATTTTTTGTCCTAATTTATATTAGGTGTTGACAAATCTTTAATTTGAAAGACTGGTTTGTAGGTTAATTTGCATGTTAGATCATTTGTAATAGATACTTTATTCATCCCCAAGGGGAAATTCTGTTGCTACAGTAGCAAGACAGAGGCTAGTAGTGGGTTACAGCTAAACACAGACAGGACTGAACACAACCAGCAGACAGCTATAATAAGAAATTGGAACTGTACAGAAATCTCTTCACTTTTTAGTTTTCAACCTTTAACATCAGGGTACAAAATCCACATCTACAAAAATACAGTTTGGATTTAAGCCTACTTGAAATTGAAGAATAAATTTTAAGAATTTTATTTTTGCACAGGATATGCAGTTGAAGTTTGCATACACCTTGGCTAAAAGTCACATTTCCCAACCACACATTCCTTTTTACCAAAACATTGCATGCGTTAGCATCTGCTTCATTTCAGTAAATCAAAATTACAGTTGTCCTGTTGGACAATTTTCCCAGCAAAACACCCCCGCAACACTATGCTGCCTTCCTCATACTTCACAATTGGGATGGTGTTCTTTGGATTAAGAGCCTCACCCTTCATTATTCACATGTAGTCCTGATCATTATGGCTACAAAGTTCAAACTTAATTTAATCTGACCAGTGATTATCACTCAAAAAGACCAGTGATCACTTGCAAACTGTTGTCTGGCTTTTAAATGTCAGTTTTGGAAAGGCTGCTTCCTTGGTTGACAAGTTCACAGGCCATGGTGATGCAGTGCTCTTGTAATGGTGGATGGTGACACTTTTGTTCTTGATGCCTCCAACTCCTTCACCAGTTCCTTGGTTATTTTCGTGTTCTATGGAATCTTCTGAACAATTCATCCATGGGAGTTAATTTGTGTCTTCTTCTTTACGAAATAAAGTTTGTATGGTCCCAAGATTTTTACGTTTTCGTATCGATCATGCAGTTGCACATTGTACCTTGAAACTTTCAGAGCTGGGCGAATCAGGAGGAGCCCAAGTTTTGGAGATTCATGGTTTTCACTTAATTCTTTTGAATTGCTTGTTTTCTTAACCACAAGAAGGCACTGGCTCTCCAGGAAGGCCCTTAACTGGGACACTGTGGCTATATTTAACCACTTATGACAATTAGCCTTCTAAAAATAACTACATTAATTTGTTGGGTTATCCATACTATGTGAAGAAGCAGTCAGCTTGGTGTATGTAAACATGACCCACTGAAAATCTAACGTAATGAATAAATGCTGAAATAAATCTTTGTATTAACTTTTTTTTTTATGCCCTAATATGGAAACGAAGTACATAATCGTGAATAAACTTGAAATGATTAGAGTTGGGGAAAATTGGGTTGTAAAGTTTTTAGCCAAGGTGTATGTAAATGTATGGCCTCAACTGTAGACTGTACTTTGTAAAAATTGTAAGTATAAAAGGCAAAATTTTTTACTTTCATATACTTGTTCCTAAGGTGATTTATGTTTTAACTGGTTGTTGTTTTACAAGATACCAAAATCAAACTTAGATGAACCCATTATTATTATTATTATTTTTTTTTTTAAGGGTGAATTTCCTTGGGAAGATAAGGACTTCCAGTACTAGGTTGTTGCAGCTGTAGGCATATCGTCCACCCTTCTGTATTTCTGCTTTAGAGATACAGGGAAGGAGATCTCCTGGAAGGAGTTTGTGCAGTCATACTTAACCCGAGGTCTGGTGAGTGGTCAACAAAGTCTGTTCACCAGTAGTGTGAAACTTGTAATTTTAATGAGGGGCCCCATGAGTGTTCAGCCACCACTTGAACACCAAAGCCTCACTGCATGTAATGCTGCATATTGCTTTGCACAGGTTGAGCGCCTAGAAGTAATTAACAAGCAGTTTGTGCGGGTAACCCCAATATCAGGAGCTATGATGGGTTTTAAGCACCCTTGTGGAGCAGGGTTGCTCACAAAAACACTTGGAGCAGTTTTGTGTGGCTAGTTTTCCTGAATCTTTTAGTTTTGGACTTTGGGAGGAAGTCAAAGGAATTCTGTTTATTCTTCCATTATCTTAACCACTTATTCCTGGTGAGGGTCACAGGGAAGCCTGGAGCCCATCCCAGGGCCCATAGGGCAGGGCACACACACACACACACACACACACACACACACTACAGGCAATTTGGACACACCAATCAACTTAACCTGCATGTCTTTGGACTGTGGGAGGAAACCAGAGCACCCAGAGAAAACCCACCAAGCACAGGGAGAACATGCAAACTCCACGCACACAGACCCAAGGGAGGAGTTGAACCCCCGGCCTGGAGGTGCACGGCAACAGTGCTAACCACCATGCCACCGTGCCGCCGTCTGTTTATTCTTATATATTGCAATTTGCAGAAGAGTCGCTCCAAGGCACTTTACAGGAGTTTAGTATACAAAAAAACACAGAGGTGAAGTTAATGCAGGGGTAACCTCTCAACATCCTTAAGGGCCACCAGACATCAAGGGCAGAGCTTCCATCTTTAAGGTTCAGCTGCACCCTCTCAAAGTTGACACCAGCATAGACACAGACGGATTGGCCAGGAAACTGGCAGTCCTCACCCCCGGTTTCACTGGTGAGTTACAAGTGTTAAGAAATGACTGGATTTCATATAGCAAGTGCGGGCCAGAGCTGCTTTTAGTTTAGGACTGAGCTCCCTGTTCTTATGTGTCCTAACTGCATCCTTGCATTATATTTTTACTTTATCATGGGGTTTCCATAGTAAAATGATTCAGTACACATTTTGTTTCCGTCCCTTGCTAGGAGCTGACATCGCTAACGTGTATAACAAGGCTGCGCTCATCGCTGCCAGACACCTCCAACCGTTTATTAACACGAAGCACTTTGAGCAGGCCATTGAGCGAGTCGTTGCAGGTCAGTGCTCTCCTGCTGTAGGTCATGCAGCTTCATGAGAGCAGCAGATGCAGTTACATTTCATAAGAATGCAGATTCCCTGTTTTAAAGACAGTTTGTGACCTCTTGTGGTTTTCCTTGATTTCTGCAGTAATTACTCATAAAATATATTGTGATCTTTATGCAAGACTATAATACGTGGTTGGACTGATCCATCCGATAACACACAAGCAGATGTTTTTTTTCTGTATCTTTAGTGAAAGCATTGTTTAATAATTTAATGTCCTGGCTTTGAATTTGTATATTTTATTCTAGGTAGAACCTCATTTACCAACAATAACTTCCTCCACACATTTCCTTTAACTGCTGATCAGGGGTGCAATGGCAAGTAGGAATTTTAAACCATTTCTCCTTAACAAAACCTTCAAATCAACAATATTTCTTGGATTTCTTCTTTAACTTGTTTTCTTGTAACTGTAATCCAGGTCTGTGGCTGAAAATGGTTCCTTTATTGACTTGGAAAAGATCACCCATCTCTGATCTGGATTAAGAGATTAGATTAATGATTCTTCAGTTGTTTACAATTACTGAATGTCAATCTTGATGTGTAAGAATTCCAGTAATTTTATTACACCCTTTTTTAGATTCTAACGCTAGGTAGGGAAACCAAGTGAAGTGAAGACACACTGTTCTACACCGTGTAATAATACTGTATCTCTTCTGCTCCAAACAGTGGTTGGCTTTTATCCATTAAACACTGTTGCTGATTGGACATGTATTACTGTCTCTACTATTATTACTTCTACTAATAGGACATTTTTAAATCCAAATTCATCAACAGTTTTGGTTGCTTTGTTCTTGTGTGTCTGAAACTTTTCAGGTCTTTAAAGTAACAATTTATTACTGTAACCACAGAGTTATGACGGTAGTCCTTCATCATGGCCTACCAGAGGACATCAAAACTCATTGAGGAGAAGAGGGACATGGTAGAGAAGGTGGGTGTGTCTGATTAGTCTTTCAGCAGTAATGCTGACTGAGGGTGGGAGGAGCCTTCATGACCATGATTACATAAAGACAGCAAGCTGAGAAATTACATAGTATAGAAAATTTACCTGGATACCAATTGCAACTTCTGAATGTTTTTGTTTGGTGTATTAATAAGAGATCAAAAAATGAAATGAATTAGCTGTTACATTTAATTATTAAATTTAATTTATAGTACAGTTTATTTTAAACTTTTTAAAATCCACATATAGGTGTGCACTATCAAGCTCATTAATTCAGGAAATAAAGTACTGTGTTTTTTTATTTTGTGGGGTGGTATATGAAAAAATAACTGGTGCAGTGTCTTGGTGAAGAGCCATTCTCATACTATCCTTCTCCCATCCCATCAGGTGGGTAGGAGGCTTCTGGAGAAAGAGGTTCTGTATAAAGCGGACATGCTGGAGCTGCTGGGCCCGCAGCCCTTCCAGGAGAAGTGGCAGTCTTGAGGAGAACACTACCCTGCCTGAAGGTCTGAAAAAATGGAGCTAGGAGGTGAAACGTAACCCCTCGTACCAGGAAAAGAAGGCCACGCAGACCAAAGCAGACTGCTTCAGGACCAGCTCACATCATTATAAAGACTGCTTTCTGCTAGAGGAATTTCACATGCTTGAAAATAAGTTTTACTTTTTCAAGTCTTCTTCAAATGGTGCTTAAAGTTATTTGTTTTTGGGTGCTTTGTCACTAACCCAAGTGCCACACTTTCGGTGTTGAAGTTTTAGTACTTAAAGTCAACAACATGCCGTGTTTTGTCTCTGCGCTGTTTGGATGATGTTCACTTTTGATGTTTGTCAAATAAAAAACTTTATTTATTAGGAGCAAACATGTAATTTTGTTTTAAATGTCAGTCTGAGGTGGCCACGGATTATGTCATTCTGCTCCAGTACCGGTTTTTCACCTCACTGGAAAACAAACACAAGAGTACTATTGAAGTACACTGTCAAACGTTCAGCACCTGGTGCAGTGGAAAAGCGGCCTTTGTTGTTACCATTCTTTTCTACAGACATTCACAAGCAGCCCATTTCTGGAGGAAGCTATTTTAAGCATTAGTGCCTCACCTTGGAGCCACCTTGTGGTTCCCTCAGGACACCTGCGTTGTGCATTGAGCATCTCTGATGCCTTCCATGTTCATGTGTTCCACAGTGATGTCATGCTTTGAAAACTTGAGGTTTTAGATACTTTGTTTTAGAATTGCAAATGGATTTGGCTTTGAGTGGTCACAATACACATTAGCGATCTTTTTTGAAGATTCAGAATTATGTATATTTAGTGAAATGCAAAGTGAGTGTTTATTTGTGTTCCATTTAAACAGGTAAAGTAGTAGTTTTCCATACGTTAACCTACCTAAGTTCAGAAGGTGCACTAACACTTTGCCGTGTTGGGCCCGTGCTGAAATCACCGCATTGCATTTTAAGGTCACACATTTTTAGATGATGCAACTGTTACACACGGCGACTTGACCACACTTAATGTTTACAAACTGTGACATTTTTCTCTTTTAAAATAAACACAATTAGTAGATACTGAAGTCACTGGTTTACTTTTAGAGGTTGTATGCTTCTACGCTGAGTGTGGGAGACAGATTTTTGTAATAGTTTGTACTGTGCGAATGAACACGGTCAAGCACCTCATGGTTTAGAGGTTGTTTATGTCACTTTTCTAATAATGAGGTGAGAACGGAAACAATAAAGGTGAAACCTGTGATGGCTTCTCTTTACAGGTGAGAGGAGAGTTGGGGAGCAGGTCATCTCCTTGTCTGCTCTAACTGTGCTCGTCACAGATGTCTAAGCAGGAACACAGGCTGTTCTCTAACCCCCTGTATGACAGGGTGGCTGCCTATAAATACCACCCTGTCTGTTGTGGGACCTGTCAGCAGGACAGGTGTATGTTCCTCTAAGTGCAGCCCATGATAATGACCCTTGAACAAAGACTCTGCTGCCATCTTTAGTTTAATTTGTGCCTCTTTCAGTAGCTATTTAGGGGTCGCTTCAGTGGTGACCTGCTGGAAGCTCCTTACTGTCACTGTCCTTCTTGCTGTTCTGTGGTGCTGAAATGCTGGGCTTCCATCCTGTGGTTCAGTCTGCATCCTGCCTGTGAACCTCAAACCAGCCCCGAGGTGCCTGGGCGTTCTGGAAGTGGGCCCACTCTGTGGCTCTAAGAAGCAGGACTTAAAGTCACTCTTATTTACGTATTTTAATAAGAGTTGCCTTTCATATGTAGAATTTGCCAAGCAAATATATATACAGTATTCACTCTTTAACACCCCTTGTGATACTTTTGTGTGTGACACTGAGCCTCATTCTTGTAGCAGGTTTTGCCATCTGCTCTTGTAATGAATGCAAGCAGCCAAGTTGCCATGGAACTAAATGTTACTAATGTCAGAATGACATGGATGAGAGGGAAGCAATTTCACAAACATATCTGTTCCTGCAGTTATACTTTGCTTCCATGCAAACAGGCATATAGTGGGTTAGAGCAAGTGTTGTTCTCAAGGCAACAGGAGTCCATGGTGCCGGCACTGACAGCCTCTAACAAAGAGCATGTAAGCAAAAGTGTGACCTCAAAGTTTCCAGCTCAAGGTTCAGAAGGGCTCTGTCATGGTATTGCTGGGAGATATTTAACCTGAATTATTCCAATAAAACATTTGATGAGTAAATGTCGTTTTTAATGGCAGTGTTAATGACTAAATGTAAACATGTCATGCAAGCCATTATAAAATACAGTACTTGTTTTTTAGAAATTGCTATATTTTTGATGTTTTAAAATCCTGCGGTGTAGTTGTACTTTCCTATAAGTATTATTTTTACTGACTTTATTTGCAGGCAGCATTTTATTTTTGGCCATTTCAGTCATTAATGTGGTAGATGGTGACCAGTCATTACTTCCAGTTGTTTGCACATGATAAGGACAAGATGGGTTTTCAAATGTGTTTGACTTGTCTTGTACCAAACTGAAGATGTGTTGAAGTAGAGCATTACCAACAGAGTCACATCCAGGCTGGTATCAGTTCAAAATGGTGGAAGGTGTTCTGAAGACATTACAGAGGATGAGTGAGGTATGTGCCGGCATGGCCAGGTTTTCTATATTCCAGCATTTAACACTTCACCTAGCCGAGTCGCTTTCTTTGTCCTTGGCTGACCTGAACGTTCCACTTTGTCTGGCTTCAGGATGAAGCCCCCCAGGGCTGTCTGGTGTCAGACAGCTCACTCTGTTCACATGGCAACAGGAGGAATGTGACTGAGTAACATCCCTCCCTCTCTGACGCTGATGCTGTGTGACCGGGCGGAGAGGAGCACACAGTCTCTTCTGTGTGTTGTGCACACAGCCCTGTGAGGCTGACGGAAAAGCAAACTGCAGTGAAAAGCGTGAGCAGGAGTAACAGCTTTGCTGTCCCGCTCTGTCTCTCTGCTAAAGTTAGTGGGAAATATGTAATGGGCGTGTGCCGTGGGTGAGCAATGAAGGGCAGAAGAGAGGCAGTGGCGTGGAACACTGATCATGGGTCTGTTTTATTTCTTGCAATAATAATTTTCGGAAATGATCAATTTCTTAAGGTCGCCCAGTGGTGTGGTGGTTAGCACCGTTGCCTTGTATCGCCAGGCCTGGGGCTCAATTCCCACTGTGTGTGTGTGTGTGTGTGTGTGTGTGTGTGTGTGTGTGTGTGTGTGTGGAGTTTGCATATCCTGTGGTTGGTGGGTTTTCTCCAGGTGCTATGGTTTCCTCCTGCAGTCCAAATACATGTAAGTTAGGTTGATTGGTGTGTGTGTGTGTGTGCCCTGTGGTGGGTTGGTGTGTCCTGTGCCCTATGGACTCCAGGCTTCCCTGCAACCCTCACCAGGATTAAGCAGTTAAGAAAATGAGTAATCAGTTTCTTATTGCTTGGAACCAACCTTTTTGCTAAACATATCCATATTTGGTGTCACCCTTGATTTTAACACTTGGATGTTTGTACAATATGTGCTGTTCTGCCCCTCACTGATTTATGGTGGTGGGGGTTATAACTGTTTACATGTTGGCTTTTGAAAGTGTTTTTATTGTATATGTAAATTTAGTGTTTTTGGAAGTCTTGCATACTGGGAATTTGGGGAGTATAAAGGATTTTTTTTCCAAAATAAAGCATTTTTCTTAAAAAATATTTTGCAAGTGTTTATTTTGAAGTTCTTAATGCAGGAAGATTGAATATGCTGTCTTATTTGCAGCATAAAATGGTATTTTGGCATGACAATTTAATAGAATTTGCCAGACAATCATTTCGTCAGTCAGTATTTTATAAATGCATGATACTACATCTACTCATCCTGTGGAGTTCTGTGCCACAGATTTTGACTATTGCGGTCCCTACATTCTTCTACATCCGCGTTCTTTTTTCTCTTTCCATATTTGTTTCATGAGTATGTTGGCATCCTAACATTTGCAAGAATAGGACTTGATATGTTCACTGCAACAAAACATCAGATGATACCTGTCGTAATGTGGGATTGCAGGATTTCAGATTTGGACTTGGTACTATTCTTTTCTTTCATCACTGGAAGTTTTATAGGCAGTGTACAGGGACAATGAAAGTTTGGCACCTTCTATGTTTGATCAGATCAAATGTCCCCCGTCCATCATGACACATAAACATTGGATGGGACGCTCCATCATTCTGGCTGTGCTGTGTTACTAACGGCTGCTGGCCATTCTGGCTCAGCATAAATCCAGCCTCTCTGCACTCAGCACACTGTGGACAGGCTAAAATGGTAAATGCAAGTCCCAATGAATGACGCTGAAAAACACAATTGGCACTCTCAAAAATTCCCCCATACACCCATTTTGCAAAGGGCTGTTCCTGACCAGTCTTTGGGTCCTCTCTGCTCACCTCTTCCCCACAGCATACACCACGTGTGGCCATTGCTGAAAGTGGGTCTCTACTGAAAAGTTATCTCTATGAGGCTAAAGGTCCTCAAATATAACCAAGTCCCTTGACCAAAAATAAAATGAGTGGACATGTTAAATAAGGTGTGTGTTGTGTGTATGTAGTGGTGTGTTTCACGTGCACAGCTGCGATGCACTGCAGTCAGAACCAGTCCGTGTAGCACCATTTGATCTGGGGAGATGACACCACTGGAGGCCCTCCACGTCTATTTGGGTTGCTCCGTTTTCAGAAACGGATCAGTGTTGTCAGAGTCGCTGTGGTGCTTCCTGTCACGCGGCGGCTCTGCCCGGCTGCAGCGGGTCCAGGAGGGTGAGCGAGTGTAGCCCCCCCGCACCAGGGGGGGCTGCTGTTGCTGATGGGGGTGGTGGTAGGGGTGACCTGTTACAAAAACACAACAAATGCATGTACTCATTCAAGTGCATCTCCAGTCTGGGCCTCCTTGTTACCTGTTGGTTACACAATTTTACCAAACTCCTGAAAGTATACATTTAAATAATTATTTAAGCATTGCAATGAGTTTGCAGCATACTGATTTAGTGTGCTTTGAACTAGGCGGTAACTTCAAGAATCATTAAAGTGTAGGTCATAAGAACTCACCTTGAATAAAAACAAACAAATGCAATTTATGCAAGTAATTCTGGAGCTGAAAGCTACTGAATCACTAAAATATGTGGTAGGCAGAACCAAGGTGACACTTTCAGAAGAAGGTGTGGTTGAGTGTTATATAAACATTTGAATAACGCATGGACCTGCAGAATTGGACGGAGATCATCTATGTAGTGCTTTAGCTTCTCTGATATCTATTTTCCTCCTGTCGCTGAGATGCAGGGCAATGTGTGTGTGTGTGTGTGTATACCTTCAGCTACACAACAAAAGCAAACAACACGGAATAGTGTTGTCAAAAAACTTAGCTTATATACAAAACATTTTAGCCTTAAAGTGTATTTTTTCTCTCTGTTTATCCTTATATTTAGCTGTGGAAAAATAGTTTTGTCATAACAGGTTTTACTTCAAGTTTGGTAACATACTGCTTTTCCCATCACTGTGGCTGAGGGAGAATGAAGCAAAGGATAAGAATCAAGTAGGAATGGTGGATGAGAATAAAGGTCAGGACAGAGAATTAATATCAAACAGGACTCATGGATGGGAATAAAAATTAGGACAGAGAATTAGATTTAATCAGGACTTGTGGATGGAAATGAAGACCAGGACAGAGAATTAGAACCAAGGAGGACTGATGAAAGATGAGGAGAGGGTGAAAGTCAGGAAAGAGAATGGAAAATGGTAAAGTTGTGGCTCTGACACTGCCTCCTAAAGTCTGCATTTCAGCACTGAAAACTGATAAGAAGCCAGTAACCTCTTAAAGTAAAAATTACGAGTGGGGGTGTTTATGTAAAATTTGCTGGAGACTGATGCCAATCCAAAATGCCTCTGCAAAGATAAACACAAGCTAAATATCCAATTTTTCTCCACATCCATTTTGTTTCGTCACCTTCCCTACTGTTTCAGACATGTGCTGTACACCTTATTCATACATTTATTTTAACTGTATTAAATGTGCAGCTAACAAAGAACTGGAGCTAATTCAGACAAAGTAAATTCAGCAGATTTACTCAAAATTGGTGACTGTACTTTCAGTGCAGGGTTTACAATAACAGCCAGTTCCTGTAATGATCCTGGCTGTACATTTAATTACAAGGGTTATAGTCTGGTGGCTCAATAGGTAGACCATCAGGTTGTGATAGAGATGCTTCCTGGTTCAAATCCCAGGTGTGGCCTTGAGCAAGACTCCTAGTGCTAGCTCATTGTAATATGTATGTGAAATGTAAGTTGCTTTGGCTAAAAGTGTCTACTAAACAAATACATGTATAGTATAAAGATTCTGACTTTTCTGAGAAAAAGTTAACTGACATTCCAGCACCTCTTTCCAGGTGTACAATGTGAAGAGTAAATGAGGGTTTTTGTCACTGTTTGAGCTCATGTTGGATCAGAGTTCGCCCTTTAAACCCTTGTCTCCCTGGCTGTGCTCCAGTTTCACACACGGTCATACATACCTCCTATTCTACCTTATGATGTGGTCAATCTCCTGAACATTGACATGGTCACATTTCTGTCTATCCCTCCCAAAGGGACTTCAGGTCTTAGGCAGGGGTGGTCTGTGCCCCTGTGCCAACAAGAGTAATGCAACTGGTGTCCAACAGAATAACTGGACCCTTGAATTGAAACAGTGTAGAACCATCAATGGCTTTACTAACTGTGTACATTAGGAACCCTGTCAACTCCATTATCAATACACAGCTCCCATGCACTGATGTAGCAGCAGCAAACACTGATGATGGATAAGCCATACTGGTGCTGAGCATTGACTCCTGGATGTGCACTGGATGTGTCCCTGTTGGATTTCCCTTCCCTTCTGTGTAGATGAGGTGGGCTGACTACAAGAACACACTGTATCCTACAGCAAAAATGGCACTGCAGTGAAATCAATCCCATTCTGAAGTCATTGTTAGGATGTAGTACAGCATAGGCATAGATTTTGTTGAGTTTGGGTTTGAGAGGCTATTTGCGCCCCAAATGTTGCAGGGGAGTGAATCCCCTCCACCACAATCAATATCCATTCTTATTATGTTAATCTAGTAAATGACTGAATGCTATGTGTTCATCCAGCCGCTCTGTCCCTCACACATAGGAATATGAACCCCATTCTTGCTGCACCATCTTTTTCCCTCCCGAGATGGGAGGCATATTAACACTCTGATACACCTGACTTCTCAAAGGCTTCAGAAAGTCTCACAGCAGCAACACATATATTAGTCTCAATTATTCTGAAACACCAGATTAATCTATCCTGAAATTATTTTACAGTAACTACATTTTCTCAGAGACTGTAGCAGCGGTTGCAGCAGAACATACACTGACCTAATATGAAGCTTTAACAACACGCTGTCCCTGATTCCAGTGAACCACACTGAAGTCTCCTGGGTCTCTGTCACTCTGACAATGTAGCAGGTCACCTAACAGGACAAACAGTTTCCACTGCAAACGTGCCATTCTTCAGCACAATGGTCCTCTGCTCAGCTGATTCTGGTTTAGTGTCGTGGTTATAATGACATGCCTGGGCTCTTCACAGACGGTCAGGAAAAACAGGTGGTCTAATAGATGAACTCACATGGGCTCCTCATATTTTTTCTCAGCATGTGTCACATTGATATATAAGCCAGGATCCTTGGTAGGCAGTTTGCCCACACTGCGGTTAACTGTGGTTTCACATCACACTCCACAGTTTTCTAGTTCCCTGATGTGAAATCTGAGTTGTTGTGTTTAATGTCTGCTTGGCAGTTACATTTGTTTGTGTACTGCCATTCTGAATCTGTCCTCTTTATTCCTCTTGCGTTGTTTTGTTCCAGGAACTAAGCAGTTAGAGGTAATATAAGCAGGCATTGGCTGGTGCGTTTTCAAATAGCAGTCACCGTTGGAGACAGGGTCAGCTTGCAAAACTGTCTGTTCATCTGCTTACAAGATTTCTGCTAAATGTGTTTTTGGCCTCTGTGTTAAGTGAGTTTTCATTCTGGAAGAACTGCACAGCAAAACAAATTCTGAACTGTAAAGCCAATGAATAATATATAAGGTTTCAGTGTAACGGCTCTAACTTAGTGCAGACAGTGCAGTTAAACTCCTGATGTCTCCTGCTTTCTGTCAACATACCACTTGTTTCACACTACTGACAGATTCCTTCTTACTTCTAAATATTTTAAACCGGCTAAAGAAGGGGGTGCACACACTAAGTCGGCTGTGTCACTAACCACCGAAGCCACAGTCAGAATTACAACATGGAGTATAACCACCAAAGGCTGGGAAGATCAAGAAATTTGATTGTTTTTCCAAAAGCTTCATTATTGTTGGTAATGTAAGTCAGTAACATATTCGGGCACGTGTGCACGTGCACACAAACACACACACACACACACACACACACACACACAGTCCTGAAGTGCTTATGCAGGCCTTCCTTGGAGACTACGGAAACCACGCTGGGAAGATTGCCAGGTTTTTGTCTAATGAAGGGCATGATGCAGTGCAGATCTGCGACGATGGGATGCCACTATGTGTGTGTCAGGTGTGTGCAAGGGGCTGTGTAAAGCCTGGTCTTCTTGTGTCCACAGCTGAGCAATACTACTGGTACCCTGGGGAACGCAGTGGGTCCTGGCTCTGCCCAGTTACCAGGCAACTTTGAGGACAGATGGCTTGCACCTGTGACTGGCTGGGGAAAACCAACAGTTAGCGATTTACCAGATGCTATAATAGATGCAGAAATGAGGTCGATTGGAGGACTTTGTTTAGCCTGCATTGAAGTACTGTTTCATCAGGTACTGATTCTAATCCACAGACGCATAATTGTACATGCCAGTCAATTTGACAGACAGCTAATGGCCATCGCAATTTACAGTATCAGTCAGGTTCACGGCAGGGACAATCATCTGCCACAGCCTGAGACACTGCACTGAATTCCTCGCATTGTTTAACCTGTAATTTTACTTTAAATTCACTGTCTTCTGCTTTAAAGGCTGGAAACACTCAGCAGCCAGACATACTGCATATTAACATGTTTGAAAAATAACAGTTTAGCAAAAGCATCACCATAAATGCTTATTATATACCAAACCTTAGCCATCTATCCTGAAACCTTACAGTGCAGTAAACAGAACCAGCTCTCAACCTTTGTTATTCCGGACAGCATATCTACATCAATTCTCTTTAATTAGCTTTTAATAGAGGCTTCAGGTTGTCATGATTCTTGACAAAGTTGGCTCCCCTTGTGTCCATGTAAATCAGCCTTAATTGAATAAAATGCAACTTGTGCTGTTTCACTTGGAAAGAGGCCAGCGATGATGCTCATGCATGACACTGATCAGCACACCAGGGGGATGAAGTCATGGCCAGGACTCACCTCTCAGGTTTTGATAACATAAACATAAAGCACATTTCTTGGATGCAGAAACAGTGGGGATACTGTGCTGGTGATGTCAAGGTAATGGTAAAGCACTGCATGGGGGGAAGGCAGGATGAACAAGAGAGAGAAAAAACCTGGGGGGCACAAACTGACATGCAACAGAACTGGGGAAAAATTACAGTATGGGATCACAGAATCACGTGTTCAGTAGTGTTATGTTTTTTGTTTGTGAGGAAGTAGTCTCTAGAAATGTGGTCAGGAGCAGGTGTTTGTGTTCAAACTGCCCTACCTAGCCGGGGTGTTTGACAAGTATGAATAAATGATTAGGGAGGCTTTTTCCTTTTGTTTCTGTTTAAAGGTGATGGAAAGCAGCAGAATGCCAGTTGACAGATTCTTTGCAGGTTTTTACCACAGTCTTTCTAAAGCCATATAAATGTAATACTTCTGTATATGTTACCTACAAGCTTACTCCTGGAGATGTCCTGCCTTAAGGTCCATTAATGCAGCAGAAGCAGATATACAGCAAGCATGTGAACTACAAAAATGGGCCACACACTAACAGCTGATTATTGATAATCTCAGCTCTTCGCATTTTAATTTTAGGTCAGTGTTTTCCAAAACATATTCAAGGTCACTGCTGACTGAAAAGTAACCCTAAGATATTAAGAAAATCTGAGAACTGAGAATGACTATCCCTTTCTCAAGTAGCACTGGTAGTTATCTGTCACATGAAGTTGTGTGTGTGAATATCAGTGCATGTGTGTGAATAGTATATAATATGTGTATTATTTTTAGTTCATGTAATTTTAGGTCCTGTATAATTTAACTGCTCTGATGAGAAATAGATCATTCCTGCCTGTGCTATTAAAAAGCTTATCTAGCTTTCTCCATCTCTGTCTCATGATGCAGCTCTAGGCCTATCCTAGACCATCTTCTCCAGGTCTGTCTCATGTTGCAGCCCTAGGCCTTTACTGGACCATTAACCTAGCTGTTCCACCTCAAAGGACTGATGCTATGCATCTCCCTCTCTGTCTGTTGGGAAATCTTCTGCCAAACATTTCAAAATACATCAGCATGGATTACACATGTGAAACACTGTAATGAATATAATCACTCTCGTATGATTACACTCACTGGACACTTTATTAGGTACACCTTGCTAATACTGGGTTGGACCCCCTTTTGCCTTCAGAACTGCCTTAAGTCTTCGTGGCATAGATTCAACAAGGTGTTGGAAACATTCCTCAGAGATTTTGGTCCATATTGACATGATAGCATCAC
>JABJVR010003781.1:0-15511 GCA_025773905.1 Chitala chitala
TATGTGCTCTGGGATGGGCTCCAGGTTTCCCCGTGACCCTCACCAGGAATAAGCGGTTAAGATAATGGATGGATTCCAATAATTTTGATCATTTTTATAGCCAAAATCGATGAATTCGCAAATTCCCTGTTCAAATACAAGAGAGGAACGCGAGGTGCGGCAGCGACAAGCCTCGCCTCACCTCGGACTGCGCTATCCCCACACGCTGGGTTTATGCAAGCAATTGGCGCGTGCCTATTGCTGTTTCTCTGTATGTCGCCAATATAATGTTTGCAGACACGTTTATTATACACCCTGACTTTCCACAGTCTGGCTAATATCTATAATGAATGTGTCACATATTTAGTTTTGCTGATCGGACATAAAACCGCAGTGAAAAGGCATAAGGTGAGGCAAACAGTACTGCGCCGCGCTGAAGGGGCCAGTGCCTCACCTGCCATGAACTTCACCACACGTCACTGCTCTGTTGTTGCATCACTCACTACAGAATTCCAACCTGTCCCTGGAAGCAACATCAGCGCAAACTTAATGTAATGGGTTACAGCTGCACATGGCCAAGCAGCTTAAGATCACTTTGTGCAATGGTAAGCACTGGCTTGAGAGGTGTAAAGCATGCCACCATAGGTCTGGAGTAGTGGAAATGTGTTCGCTTGAGGGCTGAATCAACGCATCACTATGTAGTTTCAGGCTCGGCCCCTTAGCTGCAATAAAGAGTAATGTTAAAGCAGAGGAGGGCTACTCCATATTAATGCCCATGGTCTTGGAAGGGATATCCAACAAGGTCATATGGTATTGATGATCAGGTGTCCGCATACTTTTGGCCATACAGGGTTATCTAACATGAACAATGAACAGATCAATGATTCATGACAGTTTCAGTCTTGCTATTGCTGAACATATTTGTCTTGTGTTTCTCTGAAGTGCTCACTGCTCATATTTGGACATTTTTGCACCTGCCACCTTGTTCAGAATTTCCCAAATACTGTGGGGATCTCAATTACGTCGGTAATTCGTTCAAACGTTTGCGACCTTATGACAAAACGACTTTATGACATCTGAAAAACGTATGGAAAATTTTTGACCATTTGAGTGAGTAAAGTATATACAGTACACGTATGATGTATATTTTTAACATGTCAAATTGAAGTAAGTGTAGAAGCAAATGTTTCAAACTACAACATTAATTTACCAGTAAATTAATAGTTATCGATATGCCATAAAATTTAAAATTGTATTGTAACTTCAAATTTCGCGGCAGCACGTAAGTTAGCATGTCTGACGCTAGTCGGAACGCAAAACCGGCGCTATTTTTACGTGCGTGCATACTCTACAAGTGGTTGTGCTTTTGTCTGTACTTCTAATTTTTTTAAAAAAAAATTTATACTTCACCTAAAAAACCACAACCACTTGTATGTCTCTGAGTTAACTTGCCTTATTTTAAGACCACGATGTCTGGGGAAAAAAAGCGTAAAAGCAGCGGTGATGTGGCTGGTAGTGCTACGAAGCGACATGCGATAACGATGGTAATAAAAGTCATATGGTATTTCGGTTTTCTGTGCTTTCCAGTTAATTTTTAGAATTGTGACAAGTACATTTTACGTATTATTTGCGTGAAGTGTGTCACAAGCCTGTCGTAACGGACCGAGGAAACGGGCGGCTTTCGAACCCGGGTTGCCCGGGCACCAAGACATAATAATTAGCCCGCTGAGCCAGACACAAGTGTTTAAGGCTGGGAGCCAATCAGCTTCCTGTCTCGACACCCGGGGGTGACGTCACCGTCACTGCAGCCAAACTATCGCCACCTGCGACGGTCGCTGCACTATCAATTTATTACACCGATTGTGTTAGCTGGGCACATAGGCTAACTTTGTTGGACTTGCGAACGCGGTCTCGGAAAGGAACTCGTTCGTATGCAGGGGTCTTACTGTACATATGAACATTGAACACGACATCAGCCAAATATATCACCTTGTCTAAAGGTATCACCTTAGTCCTTACGTTAGCCTTAATACCAGTTACTCCCCCTGTGTCCTGGCTTGTAAGTAAAATAAGTTGGACACAACAAAATGCTTTTTAAAAACCCGTTTCAGTAGAAAAAGCTTGGAAATGTGTGAGAAATACCAAAGTAACAATTATGCGGCTGTTTTCAACTGCACCGACATTATGACATTTCCGCGACTTTATAAAGCCTGTAATTAAGAAAAACGGGAGTAGAATATCTATAACGAACCTTTGGAACTAAACATTTCTCCTTTGAAAACGTAGGGGGATCAGTGTTAATTTATAACTTTCAGATGCGAACAGTGGACTTTGGCTAATGCTGTTATTAATTAAATGTAAGCGACACTGATGCCATCTGGCTGTAAAGGCTTAAATTGATATGTTTTAAGGCAGTGTCCGATAAATTTCGCAAAGCTACAAGTGTGGTGATACTGGCGTTTCAAACCTTATTTTATGATAGTCGAACAAGCTTATCGATAAAAAGTTTTGTAACGCCACTTTATGCATAACGTTAGAACACCGAATCAGCTTCCTGTAGTCGCTGTTCTAATATTTACCGATTAACGACTTTTTCTTACTCTGATCTGTTATCAGTGATGCGCGTGCGCCGGCTGTGTGAGTCACGCGAAAGCCGTCTCACAATAAAATGCATCCTTCCACCTTGAGAAAAACAGTAAACAATTTTCATTAATATGTGACTCTAATTGATTTAGATTCATTTAAATGAAATCATTTATAACATTAATATAGTAAACATTTACAGTGTGCAATTACATTTTTTGTAATTGGTTTGTTGTTATAGAATCATTTAAATTGTAGCGTTCAAGGATTATTTTTCTTTCTGACGGCGGAGGAAGATCGTCGAGGAAAGGGTTGTAATGTGATCAAGATGGCGGCGCCCTGTGGAGTAGAGCTGCTATAATAGGTAAATAGGTATTTTTAATTAATGTATTAATGGTTTGCGTTGGTGTTTTACTATTATTTCACAATGCGAATTCAGAATTATTGTATTATTTTCATTATTTGTTAGCGATAATATGGCAAAGCTTTGTTTAACTAACACCCATTTTGCCTTGCTGACTATTGCATTGTATTGATAGTAGTAAATTCTCTAGTTGGCTGCAATACAAGTTGGCTAACTACCACTCCATCTCAAACACAAAGGTAAACGCGGAATATGTTGTATGAACGCCAAGAAAGAATTAATGACAGAAAGTTGTTTTGGTTTTTGAAAATTATTGCGTGTACGATTTCTATGAAAAACCAAAGCTTGCATATAACAAAGTTATGTGTTTTTCCCTTATATTTTATCTATGGAAAAGAGCAATGTATAATTTGCAATATATTTTGTAATTTTATCTGTTCCTCCAGCATCGTATTGTATTGTATTGTGAATTTTGTAAATATGTAGGTTCCTATTCTCGAAATATTCAGCTGATGTTTATCATTACAACATCAGCCTTGTAAAAAAAATTCTCATGCCAAAAACGCCACGTTAAACACAGGACGTGTTATGCCGTTGTAAGGAATCTTGTACTGTTAGTTAAGTGTATGCTCAATTTAGTTCAAACAATGTCAATATTTTCCAAGTCATTTTAAACGTGGTCATCTGGTTAAGTGGAAGTAAAGTAGTAATAACCATTATTTATTATAGAAGTCTATTTACATGTGCAAAAATGACAATTTTGAACTCTTAACCCTTTATGTAAAGCTTAACAGTTTAAGTGTCACTAACAAAACAATGCATGAAAACTTTATTAATTTGTTGTTGCTTCCCCTTTGGTCTAATCAGATAACAGTAAATATTTAATTTGGCTGTCAGGTTATTACGTGCAGATTTACCAATTCTGTATGATTTAATGAAGATTAAATAATGAATAGTTAGAAATGGCCCATTATTTAAATCACAGACACATCTTTCTTAAATAAAGTAGATATGTGAAGGTGTGTCATTGTACCTGAAACGAGGAAATGAAAGTCTGCTTGCTCTATTATAGTGAAGATCAGCACATCTGTTTTAAAGAGAGGCATTGCCTTCTCTTTTTGTGTATGTAAATTTGTCAGTTCTAAAATTTATGGGTTTCAAGGAAAACTTTATATGCTATATATTAATCCACATTGTAATTTAAAAAAGAATTTTTGATTCTTTTAATGGTTCCAGTACATTTATAAATGTTGGTTTTGCATAGTACCAACCATTTGCAGTGAAATGGAACTTGTACTATAGTGAGTGAAAAGATTACATAAAAATGTTTCTGGAAAAACATTGTGTAATATCAGAACTTTGCCTGCACCTAAAATTGTGGTAAATTACTGAATACATTTTTATAGTCTTGTTCCCATCAGTCTTTGCATTTGCATCAAATGCGAATGTGCGTGTGTGTGCGTGGGGGGTCAGTCAAAGCTGCAGTCACCACAGCTGAATGCTAAAACATGCTGGGTTTAAATCTGTAGCAGTACTACGAGGGTGATGTTTATCATTATGGTACAGTGATGGAAGTTTATTTTTAGAAGTTTTTATAGAACTGCCTAATCTATACTAATCTATAGTATGTTACAGTGCTTTTTTCTGCTTTAGGTATTGTTGTGACATGAAGTGGTACTTGGTCATATTTATAATTTTTCTTTCCTGATGTAGTGCATGGGGAAAAAAAGGACATTTACATTATCAGTTGTAAACTAGAAACTGGCAGTCTTTTGCTTGTGTTTATCTTTTCATTAATGAAGATACTGGTGTATAATATTAAGGGTAAGATTGCCCAAAAGTAGATTTTAGTGTTATCCACATTCACTTGCGGGTTGAATCTAACCAGCTTTGTTGAAACTACATCTTTTGTAAAATAACTTTTAAATACTCTCATTGAAGTTGTTTTTTGCAAATCAAGGAAACATTCAACTGTAAATAAATACCTTCTTATGGATACACAGATGTTTACTTTGTCTTGATAACAAAGACGAAAAACACTCTGAAAGCAGGGAAGCAGCACTTGCCAAGAACCTAGCTGTAAAATTTGAAATACATCAGTTATGATACTAAAAATAATTTATCACAGTATCGTAAGTAGTAACTATTTGTGTTTAGTCAATGGCTTTGCAGAAGGAAAGTGTGTATTTAGCTAAAGCATGTATATTTTTAATAATATTTAGGCTGTGTACTTGTTAAATAACTAGAAAGGTCACTATTACTCCATAGCATGTTTAGTGTGGAAAGTTGCTTTGTTCATCACAAAAATAAAATGAGATGACAAATTAAAAGATGGAAAACCTTTGTCCTTCAGCAGATCATTTCCATGTTTTAAATTGTATTTGTGAAGTGACTGAGTGCTGCTAAAGGATTCTTAGCAACTCTAGGTGAATAAATGTCTCTTTCTTATTAGACTGGCAGTTCTCAAACAAGTGCTCATCATTTGGGGTTTTTTTTTTTTTTTGCACGTGTTTAAACATGTTTGTCTTATTTAAGCAGGCTTTAAAAGCTGGTTTAGATTTTCATTTAAGAATTACTGTATTAACTTGGTGTTAACTGTAATGTATTTATCGCCCCCTGTGGCAAATTGGAGAAAGTACAACTTTTCAACATTTGAAGTGCACTTTTTTTTTCTCCAACTTGTGAAATGTAAATTTTATTTTTCTTAAGCGCTGTCACTGTCCTCTTTTTGCAATGCTGCTGTATTGTAGCATTTTTTAGTGTACTTTTTTGCATGTTAGGAAATTTGTAAATGTGCAAATATCATAAATTTAGCTGAGATTGTGTGGATTTCTTTTTGCTGTTTCAGACACATTATTAGATTATCCTTACACTGATTTTATGTTCATACTCCCAACAGTTAACTGACTGCAGTAGGCATCTGTCCATTGTCAATAACAGAGTATATGTTGTTAAAAATGAATTGTTAAAGTAAATATGTATATCGGCGTTATGCAAAATGACTGGCACCACAGTAATACATGAGCAGGCATTTGATATGTAGGTCATATTTGTTTACTTTTCCTGTTTTTTTCCTACCACATGTCATTGCGAAATAAGTTTCATTTTTTTTTTGTGTGTTTTCTTACTGTTGTTCTTAGGATCCTGAACTCCTGCCTCTGCTCTGTGAATCTGCTTATTTGTTTTTTATAAATTTTTTTTTTTTTTTTTTTTTTTTTTTTTTTTTTTTAAATAATTGGTCATCTGAATTTAGCTGTTAAAATACTCCACTGTTTATAGTACTAGCACAGTATGTACACTTCCAGTTATAATAGTGGTCCCAAAGCCTTATGGGATGTCACCAGCCTGACTGGTAATACCAAGTAGAGGCAGTCCAGTGTATGGATGACAAAGCTCACACGTTCGCAGGAGAAGCGATTCTGCATTGTGTGCTGCTTTGTGAAATGGAACGCAGTAAAGGTGGTGTTTGTTGAGCATGTGCTGATCTTCCTTTCCCAGTAGCAGAGCCTGGGACTGGGATCTCACCCCAGCAGGACAGGAAGCTGCAGGGTGAGGGTGCCCCTCGCCCCAAACCCGTGACTGCACACGCGCCGTTCCGCCTGCCCTCTGCAGCCATGTCTCGGGAACAGCTCAACATCATGGAACTCCTCCCTCTCCTGGAGTCATCGGACTTGCAGGAATTGGATGGCATAAAGAGCTTAATCAACGAGCACCTCAGCACAGGTGAGCATCGTCCATGCATCTCCATCTGAAGTTGCATGTGTTTGGTTGCCATGGTAACTGTTTCTGCTGAACGTGTGTTGTGGCAGACCGTGGCTCCATGCTCCTGAACAGTCTGGTGGATTACTACCTGGAGAGTGGCTCCTCTCAGGCCCTACACATCCTCTCCACTGTGAGGGAGCCTCACGACAAGGTGACTGAGAGCCGTAAGGCAGCTGTCTGCTCAAGTCCACACCAGCTGCCAGGGCTGACCTCAGACATAGTGTCGTATAAATGGGTATACGCTAAATGCATGATGTTTGCAGCTTATTGAGCAATATTTTATAAATTCTCTTGCTCTCCTTACTAAACACAGGATTTGGGTATTCCCATCACATGCTTTTGAATTGTTGTGCCGCACCAATTCTTTACGCTGTGTTGTGAGGAGGACTACCCGCCATTGCTCAGACTGGTAACTCTCCCTTATGTGCCATGCCTTAGCACCTCCTGGACAGGATGACGGAGTGCATGAGCAGGCCGTGGTGCCGCCTGCACACGCTCACTCTGCTGGGACACGTCGTCCGCAGGCAGCCCCCCTGGATCCACAAGGTGTCCCGCTCCACGCTCCTGCCCTCGCTGCTCAAATGCCTCAAGGTAAACGGGAAGTTTGCTACGCAGAACAGAAATTGACTGATTTGAAAAAGAAACGCTGCTTAACATTATTCCCAGAATGAATATTTTGTCTGCTTTTTCAGCTGTAAATGAAAGGGGAGGGGTGGATGTCATTGTGTCAGTACTCTGACATTTATATTGTTGGAGATGGAGTTTGGCCTGCTCAAATTAGCCAAATTCATGGCAAATTTCTCATTTGGGGTAACTGGTGTCACTGTTGTCTACACTTGTCTTATTGTTGGAGCCAAAAATTAGGATTAAATAATATGTATATGACGTTTAACGTCACACTTAAAAATGGATTGTTCCATTAAAGTGGATTTATGTCCTGCCACGTACTTATTGTCTTTTCTTGTGACGGCAGAGCGACTCGGACGTCGTCGTCCTCATAACTGGAGTCCTTGTGTTGACCACCTTGCTGCCAATAATCCCACAGATTGGCAAACAGCACCTTCATGACTTCTTTGACATCTTTGGCCGTCTGGCCTCCTGGAGCCAAAAAAACCAAGGTTGTGTTCAGCCTAGACTTACTTTTAAAGAAGGCGTCGCTTCTGTTAAAGAACATGTAGTTGATAATATTTTGGATTTTAATTTCTTGTTTTGGGCAGCGTAAGAGTACAAAGGATTTTGATGGAAATATAGTAAAAATAAGAGTGCTGATGGCTGTTTTTTCCCACCCCAATCTCACCACCTGTCTCGCGCAGGTCATGTGATGGATGTGTACCTTGTCCACCTGCACGCTAGCGTTTACTCGCTTTTCCATCGCCTCTATGGCATGTTTCCGTGCAACTTTGTGTCATACCTGCGCTCACACTACAGCATGAAGGAGAACATGGACACGTTTGAGGAGGTCGTCAAGGTGAGCGTGACGCAGGTCTTAGCAGAGGGGACTGCAGGATGGTCCCAGATGGCTGTAATGCAAATTTCGACTTGTGCAGCATGGCACTGGTAACAGAGACAATTGCACTGGTCCCGTTTGTACTGTTTTAATGAGTAGGCTGGGTGTTAGTTCTGCTCTTTGCTATTGGTTACTTGCTGTGCTGTAACGTTTTTAGCCAATGCTGGAACATGTGCGGATACACCCCGAGTTGGTGACTGGAACTAAGGACCATGAGCTGGACCCCACGAGGTAATTGACAAATGCAGT
Organism: Chitala chitala; assembly: GCA_025773905.1. NCBI lineage: Eukaryota > Metazoa > Chordata > Actinopteri > Osteoglossiformes > Notopteridae > Chitala > Chitala chitala. Next base: position 8,445 of record JABJVR010003781.1, read on the forward strand.
CTGTCGATGGAAAGAGAATCGTTTAGGATCACCTTTCTGCTCAGCTGTGTTGCCTACCTTTTTGCTCTGCAGATGGAAGAGGTTTGAGGCCCACGACATCGTCATTGAGTGCGCAAAGGTGTCTCTGGACCCTAAGGAAGCATCGTGCGAGGAGGGTTATCACACCGTCCCGGGACAGCTGTCCCCCCTCGTGCAGCTCTGCTCTCTGGACACTGTCACAAGTTCCTGCGCTGACCTCCACAGTAGCTGCGGTCAGATGTCACCTCTTTCATGTCATGTGTGGACTCTGATTACTGATGGATTATTGGATTTCTGATGCATTTGTAAAGTGGTAGTCGAGAGGTTTGGTGGAAGTACTGTAATCAGCTGCTGACATTAACGAACTTTTTCTTTTTCTAACCTTCACTTGACTTGTTTTGTTGCTTGTGTTTGGTATTGGATCTAGTGGCAGGCTGTAATCACTCTCCTTTTCTCTGCTTTAGAAAGGTTAGTTGGCTGCAAGAGACTGATAGGTAGCTGATGCCGTCGCAAAGTTGTTCTTCTATTCCTCATCTTCTTTCGCAGGCAGTTCATCCTCAACTCCCCTGAATGTCTTGCGTCAGCCACGTTCCCTGCCCCTGACAGCGACCCCCTTTCGGAGTCCTCAGGTCTCCCAACTGCAGGTGTGACTTTTTCCCCTTTAACAATGGGGAGGGGGGGGGGGGTTATAAATGCCACGTGTAAAAAGTCGGGTTGTGTTGAGTGTGGTTTATGTACATATAAAAAATTTAATTCATGAAACGGAGAGCTGTCAGAACAACCAAAGTGCTCCACAGGTGAGCAAAAACGGTGCCACTTATAAGCTTAGAGCAGAGGCTGTGGCTTCAGCATCATATCTGGGTGTGGAGATACAGCTCTGAAAAACACACAAATGACCTGTATGTAACAAATGGGGATTGTTTGTCACTTTGGACTAGATGGAACGTGAGCTGGTTTTGGGGTGAACACATCAATAAGAGATTACTGACTTTCCTTTTAGCTTTGAGATGTTTATCTTTTGCTCAGTGTGTGCTCCTCTTTTTTTGTCCCCCCCCCCCCGTTATCTCTTTATGAACCAGAACCAGAATGGGGAGGTTGATTCCTCCTGTGGTGTGAAGGAACCTATCTGGAGCCCTGCTTCCCTGTGCGGCCTGACCACTCCCCCTTCCTCTCGTGGGATATCGCCCACAAGCATCACTGAAGTGTCCCAGAATGTATCTCATCTTCCAGGTCGTGTCCACAGCACATTAGGTGAGATGGACATGTGAGAGTGTCTGTGTGGCCTGAGAGTTATACAGCAACGTAAAGTGTCTTTGGGTTGTTGGTCGTACCGCCTGATTCCACAACTTCATAGTGTTTGACTAAAGGTGCTTTTGGTTCTTTCCTCACAGGTGGGAAACGCACCCCCTGCTCCAGCACCCCGGGTACCTCATCTTCGACCCCGACGCTCTCGGATGAGTTTGTGCATATTTCTCTGCCTCTCAACTTAACAGCTTCTTTGCCCAAGGTACCGTGATGATTTGCTTTTTGTGTCAGGTTTCACGATACATTTAATTTCTGTTCAGAGGTAAGAGAATGTGTGCAGCTGAGGAGCACAGTACAATTATGCAGGTATTTGGAACTGTGTTTTAAAGTGGGTTCATTAAGTATATAATTCTGTGGCAGCGGTGCACAGTTTTAAAATGAAAATGCTTGTGTTCCGGTATTATAGTATTACTACATGATAACTGTGTGCAAGTATGCACAGTTGGAGAAGTGGTGGAGGTTCTGTGCTTTAAAGCCCGAAGTTTTCTCACAGGACAGCCGACCAGCGGAGTACACGAAGCCCTCCCTAGTGAGACAGGAGCCAGTCAGAGAGGTGGAGAGAGGCAGGGCTGAAGCGGCCTACCCCAGAGGTCAGCAGCTAAAGAGAAGACATGCTTCCAGTCTGCTGTTGCATTGCTTTTTGACATTGTCACTGAGTTAATGTTTCAGATTTTTTTTATTTATTTTGTTTGGTCCATCTGTTCCTTTTTAAAATTCAACAGCACTGTCTGTGTTTGTTTATACAGAATGGAATATGTGAGTAATGTTTTGTGTAGGTTAGCATGCGGGGTCGGACTAGCAGCAGCAGTCGTGATTCGGAGCAGACGTCTTAAGGCCTCTGCGCTGCTCTCGTTGACAGATGGCGGCAGTGAAAGCGTGAAGCCGATGACCCTGCCGGAGCTGTCTGCGTTTGTGAAGAATCAGGAGCTGCGAGAGCGCACAGAGAAGGAGCGAGAGGAGGGTCAGTGGCACCCCGCGCAGTAGAAACTGTTTAACGCGCTTCAGCCGACGCGGTAGGTTGGTGGAACACTGTGAAGGTTGATGTTACAGCCGCCAGTATCTGTTTGTTGAGCAGACATGGGAAGGGTATGACTGGAGCCGTTCAGAACCTGCTTGTTCCCAGTAGATCCATGGATTTGTTTTCATACACAATCTGTTCTGATCTTCCCAGATGCCATCACAGAGGAGCTACAGAAGATCACAGAGGAACAGCACAGCCTGTCCACCCTTTCTGGCTTTGACTCACCTTTTTTCCGCACTACGGAGACACTGACTGGACACCAGGAGAAGCCGCTATTTATGCACATGTTGGGCATTAGCGGTGAGCCCTGCCGCACAGCATCCACCCCAGACAGGACCGATGGGATGGTCTGCGCTTCTGAGAACCAGGTGCCCTGGTCCTTCACCCCCATTGACCGCTGTTTAACCAGCCAACCTTTCCCCGAACATGAGGAGGGGGCGGCTGTTGCCGAGTGCAGCCTCCTGTCCCCCAGTCCCTGCAAGAAAGTTGTGGCTCCAGCCTACGACAGCCTCTTTAGCCTTGCTCTGCCTCGTGCTGCTTCCCTGTTTGTGGGGAAGAAGACCTCGGAGGCCAGGCAGGCTGCTGCTAAGGAGAGAGGCCTGGAGGAAAAGGAGGCAGAGAGGGGACCGTCCCCGTCTCCTCTAGAGGTGCTGGACCGTCTCATTCGGCAGGGTGGCGATGCCCATGACAAGGTGCTGAGGAGGTGAGCTGTGCGTAGCGCGAGAGCGCATGTGTGAGCTCTCGCTTAAGTCTGGAGCAGTGCAAGTGTTCCTTCGAGCATGCTTTTGTGGAATCGTCAGGAACTGCGTTCATGTTCTGCGTTCATGTTTGTCTTGCAGTGCTTTTTGTCGTTAGGTGTAACAGTCTGGCATGTGCCTAATGTTTTGCTTTTACAGTGAAAGTCCCATCGTTATTGCATGATGAATGTTAACGAAGGAACTGAATTGTGCAAATGTGAAAGGTAGTTCCATCTGCTTGGAGAAATTAGTCAGACTGAACCTGAAAGATGCTGGAGAGCAGTTGTGCTTTCTTGGTTACATCAGAAGTCTGAATGGTCCCCCCTTTTTTTTTTTTTTTTTTTTCTTCCCCAGCAGATTACCGTTGCCAAGCAAGTCGGCAGACGGGACGCACTTTGGGGGTAAACAGCAACAGAGTATTAAACCAAAAGGTATTGCAAAATCAATGAAAACCACTGTACGCTGGGGAGAAAATGTAATGTTTAATGATCTGTAGTTTTGTTTAAAGGTTTTTCTGTAAAAATTAAGAAAATTGTTGCATTAAGGGCAACTGGGATATTTTGGTACGTTTTGTTTGCTAGTTCATTGAAGGCCAGGCATTACAGTTTGAAGGGTTTGTCAGTGTGCTTGGTGTAATTTTGTGCCATAGCGCCTTGCTCAGATCAGCACAAAGGTTGTTTCTCACGGTTTACCCCTACTGTGAGTTCTGTGTACTTTGTGTGGCTTCCACCCCAGCTAACAGCCTGCTCATCCTGCTGCAGGCTCCGCCCCTCTGGACGAGCTGCACACAGCGCGCAGTCAGCTGCTGCTTCTGCAAAACCAGCTGCAGTATGAACGCTACAAGAGGGAGCAGCATGCTGTGCGCAACCGCCGTCTGCTGCGGCGCATCATCAGTGCCACAGCGCTGGAGGAACAGAACAGCGCCATGGTAAAGCCGCCCTCCTTGCTTTAGGTGCATCTGCCCAGAAATGCAGCCTAGTGCTGCACTCGGGGTATCGCATGCGACTCTTCAGTCTGGTCCCTCCCATGCAGAAAGACCAGCTGAAGCGTCAGGATGTAGAAATCCGGTCCCTTCGGATGAGCCTGGAGATGGAGCAGCAACGATACCGGCAGCTGTGGGAAGACAGGGAGTCCATGGTAACAAAGCTTCACAGTCAGCTCCGGCAGCTACAGCAGAGCCGTGATGAGTACTACACCAAGCACCAGGAGCTGCAGGTGTGTCTGCTCATGTGTGCGTATGCGCACAATGGACCACAGATTGTGTAGACATGGGCAGGTTTTTCAAGGTGCAGAAATGCCCCCCTGCTGTGGCCAAGTACCTCAGTCAGATTACATTCAGCTGCAAAACTGTGGTGTCCATGTATAAGTGATAGGTTGTGGTTTTATGGTTTTTGTTATAGACCTTGGTTGGTTAAAAGAAGCTGTACGTTTAAATGGAATTGGTGGCTTGGAGGAATCCATAATTGTATTGACAGTTTTTGACCGCCACAGATAGGTACTATTGACTTATTTTAAATATCATGTGATTAGAGCAAAGTGCAGGAATACCAGAGGAGGATTGGAGATCTGGAAGCAGAGTTACAGAAAGCTAATAACAAAGTGTGCAATACAGGACATCAGCTCAGCCAGCTGTCCGCCAAGGTGAGCCCTACTGCTATCCAAATCACTGTTTATGTTTCAGAAATGTGGGTGAACTATCACCATCATATGTAAACGTCTATACCTTGTGTGGAAGTGGACAAGTGACCTCTGTCCCTCAGTCGTTTATTCCCAGCACCACCCCAACTCCTTTGCAACAAGAACCCAATGGTGTGCGTGCGAGAGAAGGGCTTCACAGTGCTTGTGGCAACCTGTAGAGTGGAATAGACAATAATGAGGACGATTTTTGATAGTGGAAAAAGTGATCGTTATATTTACAAGTGAGATTGCAACCCAACAACACGTCTTCCAGGAAGTTCTTTTTATACTCTTATTTCTATAAAAAAAAAATATGTTGTAGGCTGATTGTTGTTCCCCGATTGCCCAAGTGTATGATTGCATGTGATTGTGCCCTGTGATACATTGGCACCTGTTCTTGGGAGATGTTTCTAAAAGTTATGATTGAATAATCTACTTGAGTAATTCCACACTGCAACTGTCTATGAAACTCCCTTTGCATACCAGTTGACCAACAGCGAGACCCTGCAGCAGCAGATGGGCTTCCTTAACAAACACCTACTCCTTTTGACGGAAGTCAACAAGTTGTGTGTAGAAGAGCTGCAACACTTGAGCCCTGATATCAGCAAGGTACAGAACAGTAGTGGTTTCCGTGCAGCTTGCCGGTTTAGAACTGTTAGCAGTGAAACACTTGGGTTAAGGATTCGTAAGTAATTCAGTAATTGTGTAGTTTGTGTTGTTTCTAGTAGTGCTTCTGTAAATGTACAGGTGTAACATCTGTGTGCAAGACTTAAACATTAGGCTAGTGGTGAGGGTCAGAATGCTGGTCTGTGAACATTGTGTTTCTGACACTGATCTATGTGCATGACCCTCTGCCCCTATGTCTCGTCCATGGTCAATTCCTGTACCGCAGGAGGCAGAAATGCTCCAAGCGTCCACGAAAAAGGAAGTGGACAAGCTCCATCAGTGCCTGGTGCAGCAGAGCCAGAAGCTGGAGGCCATGCAGCACCGCATTTCGGACCTGGAGACACAGCTGGCCAAGAAGGAGCACCTCATTGCTGAGCAGAAGCTTTTCCTGGAGGATGTGAAGAGTCAGGCCAGGTACAGCCACCGCTACAGTGTCATTATGGAACCAAGAAGAGGAGCCACACTTAGTCTCCAACAGAATGTTCTGTCTAAGGTCTACATTGTGAGGTTTTGTGTCTGTGCTCCTCTCTATTAGAGGACAGCTGCAGGCCTCGGAGGCTAGGTACAAGGCCCAAAGAGAGGTTTCCCAGGTGCTGCAGGCAGAACTGCTCCAGCTTTACAGCCAACTGCAGATGGAAAGTGCCGTCACTGGCATCTTAATAGTCGGGGACAGCACTGACTCTAGGTGAGATTGCATTGTCCATAATGCTGTGCAAAAAAAAAAGTGTGCAATGGACATAAAGGAGTGGGTGTCCAGTTGTGTTGCCTTCCATATTCAAAAAATAGATGAATACATGCATCATATTTTACAAACAGCTGTGCTTTATGTGCATGTGTGTTTCATAAATTATTGTATTTATTTTTTGTGTACTCCTGCCTGGGCAGTGACGGCTTCCCAGTGCCAACAGACCAGATGAAGGGGGGTTGCCAGGACAGCACCAGCAGTTCACATGAGCCTTCCGCGGACAGCAGTTGCACTTTATCACTAGTGAGAAGCCAGACTACACCAACGTTGAGTTTCAATGGTAGCCCAGAGCCGCGGCCCCTGCTTCTGGAGTCGACCCTCTCCCACCAGCACTTCCTTGTGCCTCTGCCTGCCAACGCCCCACTCACCGTGGGCTCCTACCCCAATGCCAGGAGCTACTTGGGCATGCAAGCCAGGGAGCTGTTTCGCAACAAGAGCGAGAGCCAGTGTGACACAGATGTACTACGCCCCGCCAGCCTCTCTGAGGAGCTAAAGAGCCAGCGGCGTACAGCGTCTGCGCACGGTCCCAGCCCCGTGCCTCGTGACGTGTCGGATACAACCCCTGCACCTGAGGGAGCCCAGACAGAGGCACAAGAGAGAATCGATCATGAGGGCGAGGCTGAGGCCTACAGCACCTGGCAGAGGGAGCACCAGCTGCGGATCATGGACTACAACGATGCGTCACTAGTGCAGTGAGAGCTAATAGTACGGGTAGTGTCGAAACCCGTGGACAGTGTTAACTTTCCCCATTCCCTGGACAGCAGGATTGCAGCAGAGCCTACGCTGCGAGTAAACAAAAAGCAAGCTAGCGTTTCAAAAGACGAGTGGGGGGGGGGGGGGGGGGGGGGGGGGGGGGGGGGGGGGGGGGGGGGGGGGGGGGGGGGGGGGGGGGGGGGGG
>JABJVR010003782.1:0-15511 GCA_025773905.1 Chitala chitala
TCCATCCTCACCATTCTTTTCCCTATATACTCTGTATCCGTCCTCTGCACATGTCCAAACCATCTAAGTCTCGCCTCTCTCACTTTGTCTCCGAACTGTCCTACCTGTGCTGTCCCCCTAATATGCTCATTTTTAATCCTGTTCAATCTCGTGGCTCCCAAAGAAAACCTCAGCATCTTCAACTCTCTACTCTAAAATTTTAACATTGGGATATTTTTTGCTGTGTAAGTAACATGGTAACATGTTTCCTCCCCTATTCATAGGACCTGATGAGATGGTGCCAGTATCAGACTCTGTCAAATTCTCAAATCCATCCATCCATTAACTTAATATTCTGAATGGCTTTTTTATCGTGTGAATATATTGCACCACTTCAGTGTGAATACAGTAACTAAAAATAATTGCCATATGATTGGCATTTACATATAAAGGAAGTAAGTAAAAGTATATGCCTGTGTTTGGAAGAAACATAGGAACACAAGAGGAGCTGAGTCTAATGTGCAAAGAGGATTTATTGAAGCAAACATGGTATATCAACATATCCAAGAAACAAGGCAAAACAATCATGAATTAACACTATGTCACAGACATTACAGAGCCAAAGGCTACAGCAACTGGCAGAGCACAAACAGAAGGAAAGGGCTTAAACAAGAAACACTTTGAAATGGGAACCACCTGACAGCACTGATTGAATTAACAAGACAAGCATGAGGAGAAAGGAATTTAGGAAAGAAGGGAAACTAGTGGCCATAGAGGGAACAACAGGGACAGAACATGACAGTATGAAGTCCATCAATATATATGACTATCCAAACAACAATGTACAACATCGTTCAACTTCTATTTTATTTAAAATAACTTTTTAATCCAACCCATGCTTATTCCAAGTTATGCATTCTTTGTTACAATTTGAGACAATCATGTAGAGCTCTTGTCATATATAAAAACATACAAATACTACATTATGATATAATTATATATGCATAATGTATTATTTGTATTTCATACAAATAATACATTATGCATATATAATTATATATTTATTAAGTTGCATGACATGAGAAATAGTGCCTGAGAAAGGTGTTAAGACTGTATTCATCTTCATGCTGACAGATTGGTGGAGTTGCTGAGTGCTCTTTTTCAACAAATAGTTTTACTGAAGGTTCTGCCAAACAGCCTGGAGATTTTGGATACCATTACATGGACACCATTACCTTCTTTTGCAGGGCAGTTTCTTGAAGGGGTTGAGACAGTTGTTCAGATACAAGAGGTACGAAGACCTGTACAGAAGTAATACTGCAAACATTTAGTTTTTCATTTTCCATATAAAATGAGTTGAAACATCAGTTTGTACTATACAATCTGCGTTGGAGTCCAACAGAGCACCAAAGTACTCAGACAAACCATGTGGTTCACGTGGCTTTGTCTGTTTTTTTTTTTTCTTTCCCATGTGATCATTTTCTACCACATAGAGAATGATACTATGAAATATGACAAGTGACTATCACACTCCGGAACAATCACTTGGTACTATACTAATCTCCTGGGTTGCAGTCAGTGTGGTCATGAAACTGGCCACTGAAGTGAGCATTAAAGTATGCTGTCCATATGGGTGTCGCCTGCATACCAGCATCCTCAAAGTCCTGTCAATTCACATCTGTCAGAAAGACAACCCAGATCTGGCTTCTTCCTAAGAAATCTGTTTTTCAGTCTTTGGGGAGGGGGCGTTCGTTTACAAACGTTAGGAGAATAATTTTTTGGAAGAAAAATCAAGTAGCTGCTGTGCTTATTAATTGATTAACCCTTCTCTATTACCCTTAAATAATATATTGTTTGATTTTGAATTGCCTTTAAACATTTGTTAATGGATCACATCGCAGACATATTTCAACTTTGAACATCAATGTCCTCAATGCCTAATGCTCAAGTTCTGTACAGTGGAATTCACTTTAGTAGAAAGCCTCAAAACTGCCATACAGAACTTAGTTATTCAGAGTACTCAATTTAATGTTCTAACGGTTTGACATGCTGACAGTAAGGTGTTTGCTAAGAGCTTTAATGAACCACCTTGGAGCCTCCTGCACATCTCATGCATGGCTAGTTTTTGTCACATTATGTCTGCATTCATGTTTTTATGCCTTTTTAGTTGCAATCTGTTGAAATGAATGCATCAAAAGATTCCAACAATGTGGAAATCGGCTTTTGTTTTCCCTTTATTGAAATCTGGTGGTCCTTCTACGGTGGCCGTGAAATGCAAACAAATTAACAAATCAGAAAACAAAATAAATCAGAAAACAAATTAAGAAATCAGAAAACAAAATGACAAATTCGAAAACAAATTAACAAATCAGAAAAATTAACAAATCAGAAAACAAAATGACAAATCAGAAAACAAATTAACAAATCAGAAAACAAAATGACAAATCAGAAAACAAATTAACAAATCCGAAAACACAACGACATTTCAGACAAACCGGAAAAGGTAGGTATCGTTTGCGAACGGAATTCTTACTGTTGATTTGTTTTCGGATTTGTTAATTTGTTTTCGGATTTGTCATTTTGTTTTCGAATTTGTCATTTTGTTTTCTGATTTGTTAATTTGTTTTCTGATTTGTTATTTTTTTTCTGATTTGTTATTTTGTTTTCTGATTTGTTAATTTGTTTGCACTTCACGGCCACCGTATCCTTCACAGCTAAACAACTAGAGGCTCGTTTCAAACTTTCACTACAATGTATTCTACATGAGTCCATTGTGATCTGAATGTCTGCTTCATGCTGACAGACAATTGGAGTTACTGAGGTCTCTTTCTGTGGTGGTATCTTCATTGAAGGTTCTTTGAAAAACATCTTGGAGACATGGGATGGACACCATGACCTTCCTCTTCATCTCGCTTCCCACTAAAAGGTAAATGAAGGGGTTGAGGCAGCTGTTCAGGCAAATTAGGCATAAGGAGTAGATGCTGGCCACCTCAAAAAAACTTTCAATTGCTTCCTGTTCTATGGAAAGCGCATGTAGAACAGACAGGGTGTTTAAAATTGGAATTGGAGCCCAGCAGACAAGAAAGACCAAAGTGCTTATGCAAACCATGCGGTTTACATGGCTTTGCCTTCTTTTTTTCAAGTGATCCCTAATGACTGTGAAGGTAATGATGCCATTTGATGTGGCAATCACACACAGGGGCAGCAGGTAAAGCAGGATCATTTCTAAGAAGGAAGAGAAAATAAATAACACTGGAGCACTTGTACAACTTGAGCAATTACTCGATGGCTTGCTATTATTTGCTAAACCTCAAGTAGTTGCTGATAAAATCCAGGTCACCAACCAGGCTGCAGTGCAGGTTACTGCTGTGATCCAACTGGGACGACGACACTTGTACCATATAGGGTGTTTAATTGCTAGACAACGTTCCAGGCAGATGCAAGTAATAATCGCAACTCCTGTATACCCAAAGGAACTTAATAGGTACGTAAGCATAAACTGAGAGGGACCATGTAAAGGGCCAAAACTCGTTAATAAAAGAACAGTGGTCATAACACAAAACCCAAAGTCTGCCACTGTCAGGTTCAGAATGTAATTAAGGAAGCTGTTCCTCTTTATTCTGAAGCCCAGTATCCAGATTACTAGCCCGTTTCCCACAGATCCAATTATAGCAATGAACAGAACCAGTCCAAGGTTGACCCACACCTCTGTGTTCAGGTATGTTGTGCTATTGCTGACTTGAGTGATATTTTCACTCAGTCCACTCTGTACTGTCCAGTGAAGTCTCCATCAGTGACGTGTTTAGGCCTGGAGAGACAGGGACATACTGCATGTTCTCACACTATACCTTCCATTTTACAGTCGGGTCCACTTTGGACACAATCATTCACTTCTAGCACCATCATGTGATCAGATTTTGTGTTTGAAATGAGAATAAATCTTAAACATTACAGGTGTTAAGTATGGAGATTACTGTACACAGGAATGTGTGATACAGCACAATTCTAATTGTTTTATTTCAAATGGAGAAACAATACTCATTTTGTTAAAAAAGTAGTAATTATCACAGAAAAACGTATTCTTGAAATATTGAATACCAGTTTAAATATACACTGTAAAATATTTTTGAATAATCCCAGCTTTGTTTTGAATTTAATGTTATTCCATCTTATTTAAAGTAAGGGTCTAAGGTTCTTAAGGAGTCTGAATAAAACTGCCAGATTTTCATGCACTAACATGGTTGCCATGGACTGTCCTATCTTAAAAGTTATGTCCACACATATATATCTGAAGCAATAAAAATACTGTGTACCAAAACAGTTTTATTATTTTAGAGACAAACACCGAACAGATAATGTAACTAATTATTTTTTGTCTAAATTTCAAATATACAGTATAAACATTAATTAAAGAAGTGAAAACCTTTCTATGTATTACACAGGCTCTTAATTCAATTAATTTAATTAATCAAAAATAGTATAAATTGGCAAGGCACACAAGCTTAATTTTGAAATGTGTCATTGGTTCTATTCCTTCTTAAAGGTAAAAAATGCAGATCTAGATCTGTTGCAACAATGTGCATTAACAGTGAAAAACACATTTGGTTAATTAAATACTGAGGTAAGGAACTGATCAACAATCCATGCAATACACGAATCTGGTCAATATTATGTTTTATACCACCATAACATCGTATTAGTTAAATGCCGTTTGGAAAACATTTATAGCAGAAGATTGAACATGGGTGTAGTCAGAACATAATCTAAAGAGCAAATGGGAAAACAAAGCAAGAGTAAAACAAATCATTGTGAAGGGAGTGACCTTCATGGAGATCTTACTCTTCAGTCATAGGTGTCAATGACAAGAGAGCACTAAAAAGCACCAAGAGCAGTTTGTTATGGCTGGAGAGACACACTGAGATGTAAGCAGCCCAAATGCAATTGCAAAGGTAATGTTTTTCATTCACTAAACTTTTGTTTTTCCCTTTAAATCTTGTACGAGTATTAGAACTAATTGTAATTCCTGAAGTTCTGTATACGGAGTATTGAAACTGAATCTGATAGAAATTACAGACTTGGCATTTACAACTCTTTGGAGATCAGTAGAGTTCAACAATTAGATAATGCCTGGGAAAGTTATGGCATTATGCAACAAAAACAGGAATACTGTGTAAGGTTTAGTAAATAGCAGCATGCAATGTTACTCACCTTTTCAAGACTCTCTACTGATCTGCTAGATAGCTTCAGGATTTATGTGTGAACTTCTAGCTAATGGACTCACATATTCTCCTTTTTAAAGGCTTTATCCCTGACCGACAACTAGAAGAATTAGCTTTGTTAAAAGCAATTCAAAACCAAAGCTCTCTTGTGGTGCATGCATGAACATATGAGTCTGAATGTGAGATGCTGATATTTTCTGAAAGTGTAACCACCTAAAAAAAATCCTTCCTCAAGTGGCTTTATAAGTTTTCAAAAAGGCCTCATTTTGCTTACAAATCAAAAGATTATTTTTCATAAGCCTGTTACTATATGCTGTGCTGTCAGTATGAAAAAAAGACAGCACATTCTCTGAGTGCTGCTATTTTGGGGTATCTGCTAAAAGAACAGTAAAGATCACTAGAGTATTGATGAATTATTGTACACAACTGTGGAATGATGGACAACCATATAAAGTTATTTGTAAGTTGATACAAAATAGTGAGTTTTGATCCTTTGCAAATGTTTCCTTTTAAGGCATTGGACTATCCAGTCATGCTATCAAACCAGTATCCATTGCCATGGAAACAACAAAGCCACTAACATGATCTGTAAAGATGCAATACAGGATAACTAACAATGATGCTTCTATACTGGAGATAGCAAGGTTATAAAATAACAGTAGTCAATAATTTGTAACTTAATATATGGCAAAAAATAAAACTTTCTTACTGAAAAATAAACAGCACTTTTTCAGTTTATACCTACTTTTAGAAACTAATTTTAAAAATCACGTGTGTTAGTGGTTGGTTTACAGACCAGAACTAAATGTTTATTGATGTATTTAGTTTCAAGCACTCACACCATAGGGGAAACTACATTTGTATAGGAGTTACACCCTGGTATCACTTTACTGGAGACTGAATTATGCTTTACTTTGGTTCATTAGGACAGGAGGTGTTAATATCCCAGCATGCATGACGATATATACATAAAACATCAGGCATTAACACGACCTCATGCACGACCCTCTCAAATATAGCACTTGTCTATGCTCCCTGAGAATGCAACACCCATTTAGAAACATTATGAGGACAACTTTCTGGAAGCGAAATTTGACAATGTACTAATTTCATAGCATCTGATTAATCAGAGAGATGGGGTCCTCTTTCCATACGTTTTGCTGAGGGCAAGATGTTGCAGAGCCTCAAATACCTATAGCTTCATTGAGCCCCACACCTGAACTCCATGCAAAGGCATGGCATGTCACCCACTTTGAAGGCCTTGGGGAGTTATGCAGGAAGGACAGGCCTGACCAATGACAGATTACCTGCCTGTAGCTTCCTTGATCTTGGTATGGTTTGAATTGAATATCTGCCCTGTGAATAATGATTGCTGGTCAGATCGACACAGCTAATTGGTGTATAGAGGAATTATGGATTTTTTCAGAGCAAAGCAAACAGAGTAAAAGCGGTTGCTGGGGTAACAACGGTCTGGCTACCTCACTAATGTAAGTGTCAGGTTACTTCTGAGCCATTTAAACAGAGGCATGGGATTCTCAGTAGATTCTGGACTTACCATATGTCCTTAGTCTGAGATTCTCATGCCCCCACAGTCCAGACCCTTAAAGTTGGGGGAAGAAAACTTCAAGTGCTCGAGGGCTATCATGACCATTTTTTTTTTACTTCCCATTACCCAATTGCATTTTGCAATCATGGTACACATATGTTTCACCTCCCCAGCAGAGACTATAGTGACAAAGAGATAGCCTGTGTTCCTTCTGTTGGAAAGAAAGCATAGAATCTTCTAGTGTTTCTTCTCACTCTGGAAGGGTAACAGAATTCAGGTAAGGGTTTGCTCTCACATGTCTTTAGTCGTTCTTGGCCAGCCCTACTGCTCTCCAGGATATATTATTTGTTTTCACCAAATATATTAAAAAAATAGGAGACCTTGTGTTGCCAAAGCTTATATTGTGTCTTTGAGCTTGGATGTGTAGCTACACGAGTTGACTTTGGATGTGTAACTACATACGTTGCATAAATCCTGCTGTTCACAAAGAGAATACATTGTACGGAATGCGTTAGCTGCACAACCATGAATTAGGCAGAAAACGATAAGAAAAATGTAATAAAAGGAAATATAACCCTTAATCTCATCTGCCCAGGTATTTTAACACAGATCAAAACAATGATAATCCTCCATGAGGTGCTTTATCTAAACTGACAAATCAAAGATTTACAGTAGCAGTAACAAAAGAATCATGTTTCTCCCTTGTTTGACTTGTTAGTATAACACAGAGACCACTGAGCTTTGGGAAATTAACCCAATAAACCTAAATAACATGCTCTTTATTTGACTCAATATTTGAGCATCTGGAGAAAAAGACCACTGGAGAAATAAAAGTAAAATAAATTCCTTATTATTGATAGAGCCTATGATGACTTTATTGTGTGACCATAGATATTTAATGCAAATATTTCACCGTGGTAAAATGTTAATTAGATCCAAATTCAATATTTCACTTGTTCGGACTGGAAAAAAAAGTAACAGCATAGTTTTTTTTTTCATATTAAACACGATTAAAAGAAGCTAAAAGAAGAAAAAGGCAAGTATTCCTTTACAACAACAACAATAGCAACAACACAACAACAACAACAACAACAATAATAATAATAATAATAATAATAATAATAATAATAATGATGTAATGTTCTGGAGAATATTGGAACCAAGACAAGAGAGAGTCTATTGTGTGAAAGGTTAATTTAAACGGATGGGGTAAATACAAAGGCAACTAGGTACAATGATAACAGAACATCCACAAACAAAAACCAGCTACATACATTACAGAACCAAGGGGCTACAACATCTGGTAAGGAGCAAACACAAGAGGAGGGTGTAAGTAGGGCTTGTAGGAAACAAGAAACAGGTGCCAGAACTAATGAGGTCCATCAGAGGAATGCACAAGAAGAAAAGACTAGAACAGCACAGAAACAGGGGAAACACCTAGACACAGGGAGCATAACAGGGCATTACAAATTATTATTATTATTATTATTATTATTATTATTATAGTACTTAATGAGTGGGGAAAGTTGAATTTAATGTTTCAGTCCACAATCTTTTACACATTTATTTATTTCTCATTCACTAATTAATTACCAATTGAAAAGAATCATGCCTGCTGGTTGTAACTCGTGTATTTAGACAAATATTGCATTAGGAGCTTTTACAACCTGTTACAAATGTCAAATACAATATGTAGACAAATAACTTCAATAACAGTGACCTGGGGGCTCAATGGGCAGAACATCAGCAGAGGCTGTGGAAGTCTCCTTGTTTGAATCCCAACCCAACTGCCAGGTGTGCTCTGGAACAAGACACAATGGCACTTCCCTGGATGCTGTGTATGTGGCTGGACACTGCTCCACAAGGAACATAAGTTAAATGTGGAAAACACATTTCACTTTACCATGTATATGTACTCAATGATAATAAAGCTGCATCTTCTTCCTCTTTTTAATATTGCCAACATCCCTGGTAGTTTCTTCATTATTTCAGACATGTATCATATACAAATTAGGCCATTAAAATTTTCACAGACAAAATGCATAATTTTTAAGAGATTAACTGGCCTTAGTAGTAATGGCAAAAAACTGTTTAGAGTTTATTTGAGATATTAAATAGTATTCACTGATTTGCTACAACTTGACATAGAATGAAAAAAACATTAACTTTAGAAATTTTACAGAATGCTGCTGGACAGTGAAAATAAATGGGAATCAAGAAGATGCTGACCACTGTTGCTGCTACATTAACACTGAAAATATCCACCCACTGTCCATACTGCTTATCCTACACAGCTTCATGGGGTAGCTTGTGGAACGAGGCAGATGACAGCATGGACAAGATGCCAATCCACTGCAAGGCACGATCTCTGACACACCCCACAACCATAGAGTATGGGCAAGTTTTCAAACACCATTTAGTGATGGTTTTGGACAGTGGGCGGAAACCGGAGCACCACGAAGAGGGAGAACATGCAAACTCCACAGACGCAGGCTCTACATGATATTTGAACCCGTAACTCTGGTGGTGCAGAGTAACAGTGAAAACCACTGAATAATGTTACACTAAAATTATGTAGATCACAGCACTATAATTTTTCTCTTCAGTTATTACATTTGCAGGTTCTTCTATCATTATGGCATCTGCTGACGTTTGTAGATAATCAACATGACTATGTCCATTTATGGTGTAAGGGTGGGGGGGGGGTGATAACCTGAATAGAATTTCTGGGAAATTTGAAGAGCAAGAACACTAAAGCCACTAATTAAATGCTAATTAATTGTTAATGTTAAAAGAGACAGTGGCTTATTACATTTGTCTAATGTATTATTCCTATATGTGTTAAAAAAGTGTTTACAGATAATTGGTGGTCTTGGGAAGCAATTCACAGTCTGCGCTCAGAAGCTTCTACAGGGGTGTCTGAAAGCGGAGCAGGTCAAGAAGCTCACACCTGTCAAGGTTTATATGACGTGCTCAATTTCTTTATCCTGTAACTTCACCTCAACGCCTGTAGGTGTCTCTGTTGCTTTACAAAAAATCTAGCCCCACGTTTTGAAGACCCAGAAAAACTGCAAGTCACTCAATCTAACAACTAATCACTGAACTTTCTTTATTTAACTTAATTGTACAAGTATCACTGCTTTATGCCATACATCAAAATGAAAAAAAGAACAAATAAAGAAAACAAATTTTCAATACAACCATATATGGAAATACCACCATGTCTATGTGATTTTTGAGCATACATTTATCAATTAATTTATAGTTCTACTTTTTAAAATATAATACAGAACATTTATTTTTAGTTTATGTCTGTAGAAAAAGTTGATACTCAGTATTTTGAGAATACTATACTTATTATTTACTGAAAACGAAAATAGTCTAATACCTCACTGGAGGCTGATATGGACTTTTATTAAATATCTGGCAGATAATCATTAATTTTTGTCATTCTGTTCAATTTAATATTGATCAATAACAGCAAATATCTTATACAACAAATGTCACTGAACTGATTTGTTTATCTTCCCCTTCAACATTTGCTCCAATCAGAGTGGAAATTTCGAAATGTTTTTGTTTCAGATCTTTGATCATCACATGGTCTAAATGCTAAAAAAAAGGAAAGTTTAGCAATAATTAAGATCTGAATTTATTTAGGATCACCTGTTGAGGTTAATACTTCACGGTTGGTTGCATATCTGACAGCAAAAGTGTCATTAGTTGACCCTAACAAATTAATGCTTATTTTTCTTTGGAGCTGATGTTATAATGACCTGAGCTGAGATGTCTGGGTGGAGGGTGGCAGGTTGGGTTTGGGTTGGCTCAGTTGGGATTTGACAGAACCAGCTTATTGACCCCTAACAGAATGTCCTGAAGTGACCAGCACAAACTCAGGGAAGGCCCTGAGGGAGATAAACGGATACTTCTGTTGGCCCATTAGGCCAGACCAGATGTCGACCGTCTGAAGGGGATGGTTACGGAATTAGACAGGGGTGGCAGTAAGGTGGACAATGTTAAGTCTGGCCCAGAAAGCAGAAAAGAAACCAATAAAAGACGTGAGTGGAAGAATGGAGCAACAAATTACAGGAGGCAGAGTAAATCTACAACAATGGGACAGCAATGCATATCAGTAAGCAGTAAAATTAATGATTATGACCTGTAAGTTTATATCTATATATTTATCACACTGAATAAAGCACTGACTGCCGCTTCAGAGGTGTATTGTAAGTGTTTTACTGTCCAGTTCTAATTAGAAGGTGCCATTGTATAATGTGGAATTAATTATTAATTGTACACTAAAGTCATATTGATTTATTAGGCAATTTATTATATTAGCATTTATTATTTATTATTGTTCTTTTTACCAATGATACATTAGCACAATGTGGCTTGTTGTTAATAACATTTTAGTGCTTTAAAACGTTTTGATCACAGCTTTGTTGTTTTGTTATTTATTGCAATTTTTTGTAGTATGTCATTTATTTCAAAATGTCAGTGTTTCAGTTACAATGATTTGTTTGAACCTTTATTAACCTTAATTTTTTAATAACCTTAATTTAAATAACCTTAATTTTTGGTTATTCTGGTAGCATAGTCAGAGTTCTCTTAGTATACTTTTCATTTTCAGTTATAGTCAGCTCTAAAGTGCGATGTTCTAAACATTTAATGTGTGTGCATATCACACACACACACACACACACACACACACACACACACACACACACACTGCATGCTAACATCATATGCTGTATGCTAAATATGCTATCACAAAAACATACATTAACCTATGAAAACATTTGTAAATGCTAAATAATTTAAAACATTAAATACAAGGAATTTGTATTTCATGGCAAAATAAATAGCAATACAACACCTCAGTGTGTTTGTTGTATTTTAAAGCTGGAGCCAGTTTTTTTGCCCTTTTTACAGATTTCCCTCTAACATAATTTGATGCTTTCACTTAATTTCAATAGCGGTCTACTGTGCTGTGTAAATACATATAACAGACGGTGTGCACTGCTAGGATGAAGCCCTTCTGATGTACTGCTCACTGCTGACCTGTGGCTGGACCCAGGTAAGCACAGCATGTGATTATGCTCTGTCCACTGTGAAGTCCTGCTGAGGTTTAACAGATCTGTGTTCTGACTCTTCTAGCACTTCACCTTATACTGTTCCTCACCCGCCTGCATGGTCTTCTTGTTTTATTTTTCTTTTCTTTTTTATTTTATTTGATGATCTCATTTTATTTTAGGTGTAGTCTCTCGGGTATATTGTCTGTTTGTGGTTTGTCTGCAGCTTTTGTTTTTAGGTATTGTACAGAACTTTAGTTAACTCTGTTGTGTTAAAATGTGCTTTATAAATAAATTTGACTTGACTTGACTTGACTTCTTGAGGTTGGAGCCAGGGCTGTTTTCAGGCATAGAGGCAACATATGGCTCCACCTGCTGGAAGGGCTCCAAAGAGTACCATTGAAGGTCTTGACTAGTCCACAATGGACATAAATGGCCCTGTTTCCAGCCCATTTACATTTAAATTATTCATGTGCTCATTGTCTCACAACCCCATCTTGTCATGCTGCTAATGGCATTGTGTATGCATTTTTTCATGTATTTCCAGTTGTACAGCTCCATATTTTGAGAAGCTATGGGATATGCAGAGAATCTTTCAGGATACTTTTGCCTAAACTGTATTGAGCTGCAACTGCACAGCATAAAAGACAGCTACACTGAAGTCCCTAATTATAGCAAACTTTTTTTTTTTCTGACAAGAGGAAGTCGTAACCGTGGTAATGAAAATCAAGAACTCCTAATGACTTGAGGCAAGCATTGCAATGAATTTTAATGTCGTACATTTTAAATTTTATACTACATCTGTCTCATTCCAGAAACAATTTTTCCCAGTATTTTCAAGGTTATTACAGATATTTAAAATTATAAGAAGATTGTAGGTTAGTTTTAGACCTGTTACTCAGTAGGAGTCAGTATTGGCTTAATGTTTCTGTAACGTTTTGAGGAAACGTAGGATCACAGGCGAGGCTAATGTGGAAAGGGGTTTATTCAGACAGATGGAGTTGGTGCTGCACTGTGCAGGAACAATGCAAAAAAGACCAAAAGCTAACACAGACTCGCTAACAACATAACAGGGCCAAAGGCTACAACAACTGGCAAAAGATTGAAACAAAAGCGAAGTATATGTAGAAGTTACAGGGTAAATGAGGGACAAATGGAAAACACTGATGTAATTAACAAGACCGACGTGAAGAGACAAGTATGCAGAAAAGAGAAAGGCAAATAGCAATGTCTAGTGGCCATGGAGGGGAACAAGAATGAAAGAATGTGATGGCTTCATAAAAAAAGAATGGAATAGAAAAAGGGATATGAGAGATGTCATTTGTGACTGGTGCCGCACTGTGCTAATTATACACTTTTGCTAACTAGCTTTGGATGAATAAACCTAGGTTTGGAGCCTTTAACAAAGTCGTGACTAACAAACAAAAATAATCAGGAGAATCACAGTGTGGACAACTCTGCCTTGCTACATAATAACCCATCAGTTCTAAAAACTGGAGAAAAATAATTTGCCCATTATGCCTTCACCCCGTGACATTTAATCAAATCTGAACAGAAGTCAATCTAGAAGACATTTTAATACTTTCTAGTATAAATTACAGTTACTTGGGGCTAATTAGGTTGGAAGCATGTCAAATGAGGGAACCTGAGCTTGGCCTGTTATCCAGAGTTGACAGAAGTGCATGGCTCTGGGTATGAACAGACAGAGATAGCTGAAACTCATTTCACAGCAGGCTGCCTGTAAGAGTTGAACAATGGTACACAAAAAGGGAAAGTTACTGCTGAATCAATTTGCACTGAATTTTTAATAATGGCTTTTTGGCTGTCAGTTTTCTCAAAATTGCCAATATAAGAGGTTGGAAAGAATTAATGTATCAATAGGTAAAGCCAAGGGGAAGACCTCGAAGATTTCATCACCTTCAATGCAGGAAGGACGAGAACTTCGATTAAATACACAGCTTGACATCAGAACATCAGCAGCTATTGCACAGTATGGTAGAAATAAGTGTGAAATATTGTGTATAAACCTCAACAAAGTACCCAGGTTTATGGAGGTTTTCTCTCATTTAGGTCTAAGTATAATACTGAACACTGCTTGCCACTTATCTTAGAAACATTATAAATAGTTTGAGTAGAGTGGATGTAAAAGCATTGTCATTTTCTAAAAACATTCTCAAAACATTCCTGACCCATCAAGGCAGGGACTCAGCTAGAACTCTGAAGGTATGCGGTGGTATCTGGCATCAAGCCATCAACAGCAGATCCTTTAAATCTTGTAAATTAGCAGGTGGGGCTTCCAAGGATCGGACTTGTTTTTGCAACACATCCCACAGATGCTCATTTAGATTGACTATGTTGTTTCCCAAACCATTCTTGAAGCATTTTTACAGTGTGTCAGGGCACATTATCATGCTGAAGGAGACCACTGGCATCAGGGAATACCAATATTTTATGAAAGGGTATACTTGGTCACCAACAATGTTAAGATAGGGGGTACATGTCAAAGTAACATCCACATGAATGGCAAGACCCAAAGTTTCTCAGCAGAACATTTTCCAAAGTATCACACTTCCTCTACCAGCTTGCCTTCTTCCCATAGTGCTGTCACTTCCACAGGTAAGTGGCACTCATGCACCTGGCCATCAACATGATGTAATAGAAAATGTGATCCATCAGACCAGGCCACCTTCCTCCATTGCTCTATGGTCCAGCTCTGATGCTCACATGCCCATTGTAGATGCTATTGGTGATTGACATTCTGTTGCTGCTATTTATTTTTATTTTATAGCATTTAATTTTGCACCTGGGGTCAGAGAGCAATGATTTTTTTGAGACAAAAGGGCAGAATTCAAAATAAAGTTGACTTTGACATGGGTCAGGATTGGCACCTTGACCGGTCTGCAGCTACGCAGCCCCATCCACAACAAACTGTGATGCACTCTGTGTGCTGACACCTTTCTGTTGGAACCATTTCACCTGTCAGTTGTCTTAATGTTATGGCTGATCATTGTACATACACATCAAGCACTACTTGATACCACTAGAAAAGAAAACTGGCTGAAAGAGGAATTAAGGAAGCCATCTACATCAATTTGGAACAGTTAGTACTGAACTGAAAGGTTGAGGGAAGTCTACAATGTCATTATCAGATTCTTCGGCCTACTTATGATACTGAGGTAGCATCTGTACCCTTGTAGTTTCACACTAGTTTCCATCTCAATTCATGTGATTCCATTGGCTGGCAGGGATGCTACTGTGGGCCTCAACAAATTCCAGGTGTTGAGATTCCTACAGCGGCTTATACACCACAGTTTTACACCTCACAGTTGACATGATGAAGACTTGTATTGAAAAGCTCCTACAGACCTAGAGGGGTGAGGTGGCATTAAATGTCTGTAGTACCAATAATAACATAGATTTCAATTTGCGTTTAATCCCTCAATTTTAGTTGTCAATGGAAATTTCATCAGTTCAGTCTGAATCTGTTTATGTTGTCTATATGTAGACTTAAAAAAATAATAGCCTTTGCAGTTAACAGAAGAGGAAAGTGTGCTCCTAAACATTTCAAAAGTAGGAATTTCATTTTCATAATCTCAACAAAAATTTAGAAGTCTTCATTATACTGCATGAATATACAAAAAAAAAATATATATATATATATATATATATATATATATATATATGTGTGTGTGTGTGTG
>JABJVR010003783.1:0-12157 GCA_025773905.1 Chitala chitala
ACACACACACACACACACACACACACACACACACACACACACACATACAGACACACATACAGAGTGTTACCATATCTGAATATTTAATAGAAGTGAGAGCCAAGTAAAAGTGGTGATAACGTACACACTTTGCTTTCTGTCTGAGTGTCATATAATTCTTTAGTATATTCATGAAGGTGATTGTAGATAAGCTCAGTTTCATACTTAGTGTCAGGTCCTGCTGTGTTGATGGTGCTGGATCTTGTTCTGATCTGATATTAGACCTAGAGAGAAAATAACCAGCCAAAGACAGTTTTAGTGTTTTATATAAAACCTGACCCATAAAAGCACTAAAAAATATGAAAACCTGATGTTTTCCATTGCAGCACCCTTGTTTCACTTAGCAAACACGAAAATAATGAATTGCGAGTATAAACATTAATTTAGTGTGAAAGACATAAAATAATGTCATCTTTGCACTTCTCATTGACCAAACAAAACAAACTGTTCTTCATAATGTTTTCACCATTGTGCTTTAACAGTAATCTCTAAATCACAGTCACCTTCTTATAGCAGTTAATCAGATACTGGGAGCACAGGCACTTTCCTTTATGAAGAATTTACAGTGCAAATTAAACAAAGTGAGAGACTGGAATGTGGATGATAAGCACACAGGCACTGCACTGGATAAAACCCCACCTTATAGGCCCCTCCCTAATACTATACCTTGATACCATTGAAATTGTTTTTAATTATTATCATTATGCTTTCATGGGTATGGGCCACTTAGCATATAGGGCTTATGGGTGTGTGTCCAGCTCTCCCTGATGATAGATCTGACCTTGTAGGCACACACAGGCACATTTCTCAGGCAAATTTTTCACTCAGTGAATGACTGGTGTCCTTTGGAATTCTTGTAAAGTAAAACCGTCAAGATGAGTTTTTAATGGCTTGGCACTGCATTTATTGTGTTACAGGAACACAATGTGGCAGCTTACTGATTTGAAAAGCCAGTATGAAATTTGTTTACAGACAATGCTACACCTCCTGTCTTTCCTAGCAAGGTGAAGTTTATATAAGGTGTTCTAAACCAAGAAATGTCACGTACAAAAAATTGGGAATGTTAATGGATGTACCACACCAACAAATTTTAACTGACCTTCAGTGATGTAATTAAAACATCTGTTGACTATATATAATATATACTGTATAAGTATCACTGGCACCAAAAATGAGGAAAAATGAATGTATAAAGTATAAACACTCAATGAGAACACTTTTTTGTTGCAAAATTCTTGTGCAATGCAGCAAACACATAACATTTGGGGTCATAATAATATATGGGCAGTAATTTAATTAGTATTTACTCATAAAGAGACTGTATAGCATATATAGCTCTATAGTTAATCAATATTATATATTCTAACAGTAATAACATGCACATAGCTCCAGATTCAATTATATATAATATACAGTTATATACTGTATATATAATTTGTAGATATTTTGAGTGTTAAAGCATCTGTTTCACTGACAGCAGCATCCATGCTTACTGCCCTTGATAAATTTTTTTAATTTCAAAATATCAGAAAATCACATTTAGGTGTTGCAGCCATTTAACTGGGAATTCTCACACATATACATTGTACATAATTTTATTTTAATATCCATATTATGTAATACATATAAGCACTTGCTGTCCTGATGAATAACATTGCACACTGTTCTTGGGTGGAGTAAAACATTTCCATGGTACTGTGTGTGTGTGTTTGTGTGTGTGTGTGTGTGTGTGTGTGTGTGTGTGTGTGTGTGTTTGTTAGTACTTTATATTACACAGCTAATAACCACCACTGACAATAAAGAATCATAAGACACCATGAAATTAATTGTACAAGAAAGAAACAGTAGTATATAAGCAATGTGAAAACAGCACAGTAGGCTGATCGTTAATATGGAGAACCTCCTAGAAGGTTAAAAAGCACACAATTGGTATTGTAGTGAAAGTGTGTCGTGAAGAGAGACACATTGGAGTTATGAGTGGGTCATGTGTGTTCTGTTACCATTTAGTCTTGGATCTGTTTAAGATGGTATTGTATATGTAGTATATTGATGCTGCTGTTTGGCTGGGTTATGCCAGTCATGCCATAAAATAGTTAATGGTACGGAGGACCAGCAAGATAGTTGAACCAAAATTCCCCTTCTACATTGATTACAACATTTAAATTAACATCTGCATTAAAGTAAGAAATCACCATCTCTGTTTTCACCACACATACATTTAATTAAGTAGTTGATAGTTAAATCTGAAACAATTAAGACATTTGACCTAACTGGATTCTGTGTAATGTTGAAAGGTACAAGAGCAGTACCATTTCTGAGAGGTAAACCTGTAGTCTATTAGATAATGTGCAGCCTCTCTTTTCCTTGCACTGAAGCACCTCTCTGCCTCCTGCCCTCCTCTATCCATGTGGTCAGTACAGCTCTGTAATTCTCTTATGACCTTTTTACTCTCTGTTTCCCTTCCTGGTTCATTTCATTCAGCACATCGAGTGCTCAGTGTCTGCTTGCGGGAGTCCCCAGGAGTGGGCAGACACTTCTTACTCCCTGTGTTTATGTATACAGCTTTGTTTTGCTGTTCCCTGCCTGGGTTATATATAGGGACAGTAGTACAGTGCCCAGACGAGTAGGGGACAAACAGTGGAAACAGTTGTGTCATCAGCAGCTGACCAGCCCTGCTGCTGCATTCTGATAGGATGGTATTTCTGTGTTTGTTGTTATGGTAACGGTGCGTCTTTGAGCGAGCTGGGCAGAGTAGTTACTCTGCTTCCTTCTTTCCTGTTTTGCGTTTTTGAAATGTTCGTATGCTGGTTTGTACATTTAGGATTTTCAGTCACTATAATATCTATCTATCTACACCTAACCCTATCAAGTTCCAGTGATAACTGACTTGTCACTCTTTACTGAAACGTGATTAGGTTGAGAATCTGGTTTCAGAACTGACTTGAGTTCACTGTGAGTAAAATCATTGACTTCATCATAGCTAAGCATGCAAGGCAGCCACATAATGACTGTATAAACAAATAATAATAATCACGTTACTTCAGCACTGTTTTCTTGTTTCTTTGGAAAGAAAAAGCTGGTATACCTTTACCCCTTGCTCCTGTTGGCCTTTATCCAGTTGCTACTCCTTGCTTTGTACTTCTTCCCACCAAAAAAGGAACATATTCATGCATATGTGCGCAACCTTTGCTGCTGAGTTGCTTGGTCACACTTAATTCCCAGTGGTACTTGGTGGTTTGAGCCAAAATGGATCACTGGAGCTGACTGCTCAGAGATGTGCAGCATGGGGGGGTCATTCCTGTGATACTGGGTGGCAGGAAAACGTTCCTAATTTCTGGGATGAGTTAATCAACTTTTATCTAGGAGTTTCCTAAACAGGTCCTGAAGAGCTCAGTGCCTTGATGACCTGAGACAGATTTAAAGGTCAGGGTTTTTAACAGGGCCTTCTGTAGGAGTACTGTCTGTCATTAAGTGCTTTCCTGAGCATGGCAGGGGTAGAAAAAAACAGAGCTAACTGTACCATCTCCCAAGGTTAGCCCCACAGAGGGAGTGATGTTCATAGCAATGCCATATCAGTTATTCATGTGGGATGCAGCCAAGATGCAGTGCCTTATTCATCCTGGGTTAGGATAGTTTCCAGTTTTCCCTGTAAAGGAAACTGAACTTGAAAAACAGAAGAAAAACAGAAGAGATGATGGTTCATTTATAAAGATAACACAGTCCATAACTGGAGGAATTGACCTAAGTGCTAATGTCTTTTACCCTGATGGAATTCATATTGCTAATGACACAACCCAGTCAAATGGTCTGAGGTTATCCTTCTAATAGTTTAGACATGTGGTATTCATCTGCTAAGCCTCAATCTTCAAAGAGTCCATGGTCTTTATCTGAGGAGAAACACCCCATTTTATAGCTCATTTTACGTGTCTCTAATGTGCTGTGTGCCTCTCCTATTTTTATTTCACAAATTGCTTTTGTGAAATAATAATTAATAAATTACTGTATAGCCAAATGAATTTTCCTAAGAAAAATAATGGAGAATTTGAATGTTTCAGATTTATATATCAGTGGAGGACAAGGCTGAGGACAGAAAACCAAGCTCAGAGGGCAGCTATTTCTAGGCCTGAGTAGATGGCATCTAGAATGCTAAACGTCCTCTCGTTCTCCCTCCTCTCGTCTCCCCTCTGTTCATCAGTCTTCATCTTCCTTGTGTCACAAGTCTGCTCTCGACCTTCTGCCCTCATGGCGTAGAAGTTTTCCAGTGGCTGGTGATAAATATAGCAGCTGCAGAGTCCCCTATGCTCTCCTAAAATGCGCGCGTGTGTGCACGCAACAGACACCCATCAGTCTAGTGACAGTATAAAGGCCTGGGAGGCCACCCGTGTCTATAGACAAATCTTGCTGACAGAGAGGTAGAGAGACAGAGGAGTGAGGGTTTGAAGAAGGTCAGTCCTCACAAGAGAAAGCCTGATAGACACAGAGAAAGGAGAGGACAATCAGTGAAACCAGGAACACCACCATAAAGGGGAGTTTGTGGGTTTTACTGAACAACTGAGGGAAAATCCCATCCTTATTTTCATCTCTCTGTTATACGGTCAGCTCTGCTATCTTCCCTCACAGCCACAAAAAGGGAGTGTCAATGAGTCTAACCACCTCCTCTGCTTTCCGGTCAGAGCGGTCCTTTCACCAGGCCTCCTCCTCTTCCTCCTCCTCTTCCAGTCCTGGCTTGGCAATGAGTCGTGGGATCTTCAGTGAAACATTTGGATCGTTTATGCATCCTGCACCAGGGGACAGCATGCTCACATTAACAGGTAAGTTTGTTCTCTGCCTTCAATGGAACCGGAATTCAAGCCTTAAGGGAATTCTCACAGAAGACCAGCAAAAAAGTTCGGGAAGCATAAGGTGTAATGAGTGAATTTTCAGGTTAAAACAAATACTTAATACAGGACACACTTGCACAATAGTTGTAAAATATTGATAGTTACTGTTTTGTACCTCATAATGTAGCATACATGTAATCCATATCTTATGTGATGTCTGATCAGATGCCCCGAACTTTCCAACCCATCACAGATTGTAGACAGAGGATTCTAAAATTCCCTTGTGTTTCTCAGAAAACCTTTGCTCTCCAGTGGTAATCAAATAAAATTACCCAGACATTCAAACAAAAGTGCCATAAACTGGACAAGTAGAGAAACAGATTTGATTCCCTGAACTGTTGCTCAGACTGTTTCAGAGAATATAAGCATCTCCACAATGACTAATAAACCAGAGACGTGTGTCTGAGGTCACAGAGTTAATTATGTGTGTGAATGTGTATTTGCTAATATGCATGCATGTGTGTGGCAAACAATGCTAATACATGTATGTGTGTATGTCAGAATGTATTTGAGTTCATGTTATTACTGTATATGTCTGTATAAGTCTGTGTATGTTATCATATGTCAGTGTGTGACAACAAATGTATATTACTATTGGTTGGTGTGAGAGTCTAGCAATTGTGTGTGTCTGAATGTGTGTTGCTAAATTTGTAGCTCCTCATTCTTTGTGTCCAAAATATCTGCTACCTTGAAATAACTGCAATAGATTGTGAGGTATTTTTGCCTGTGGGTAAATACACCCAGAAAGTGGAGGGTTTTCGGGGTTAAGGATCAGGCCAGAACTGTGACTTCAGCTATGGAGAATGACTGAAGAGACATGTGGGCTGGGGAGACATGTCTGACTGTTGCATAGCAACCAGACAGGGTCATACAGCTACACACAGTGAATCACAGTAACAATCAGGCAGGCTCACATTCTACATCCACAGTTGCAAAAACAGTCTAGCATAAGCACACACACACACACACACACACCACACACACACACACATACACACACACACACACACACACACACCACACACACACACACCACACACACACACACACACACACACACGCAAGATAATGAGTCAGCAGCTAGTGTAGTACAACACCTTGTATGTACACACACACAACACAACTGCTGACACCTCAATAGCTTTCTGAGTGGTGTGTAATCCATATTACAGCTCAGAATAAGAGAGACCTGGTGTAAATTAGGCATGTTATTAAAAACAATGTTTGTCTTCGATGTATATTTGTTAGATTAAACTTTAGAACCTTTGCCGTTCTTTGCTAATCTCCCATCACTAATCTCTACTCTAAGATCAGTCAAGCAATATCCAAACCCTGGGAGATACATATCAGTTCACAGTAGATGTCAGGGACTTCTCTCCTGAAGATGTGATTGTCACCACTTCAAATAACCAGATTGATGTTCGGGCAGAGAAGGTGAGTTTCTTTCCGGTCGCTTCCCTCATGGTCATGGCATTCTGCTTCAGAGGAGATTCTTTTTAGTGTGTGTTTTGTGTGTGTGTGTAGCTCTAAGCACAGGAACTGTATTTATTCTAATGCTCATTTCACTGCAACATCTAACATAGAACTTCAGAATAATACATGCTAACACACTACATACAGTCAATCTGAAATCACAAACAGCCAAAGTCCAAAAGTCACACATGGAAAAGATAGAAGCCATTGGTAGAGACAGACAGTTTAGTATTCAGACAGCAAATAAAAACAACAGAGAGAAATAACTGGTGCATGTAATGATAATGGAATTTAAAAAGATGCTGATGCTCAAATGCTGAGCCAACTGACCTGTCCTGTCTATAAAAACCTTTAAAATTAATATGTAGAGAAAAGACATCATGAAAGAAATCCACTTATTTGTAGGTGCAGCCATTTTAAATCCTGTTGCATGTAAGATTAGTGTTCATTAGTTCATAAGATTAGTGTTAACACTTCATGATAAACACAATTTTGTTAAGCATCTCAGTTACAGAGGATAAAAATTACTCATTGTTTTCCATGATGCTTAGGTGGCATTTTGTAATGCAACGTTTTTTTTGTTCTACAGTTGAAAAGTATGCAAGTAAAACAATGTGAAAATAATTATGAACTGAAACTTTGCTTTTTGTCAGCAAATATGCTATGTGTCTTCTCCCTCTTTAATTTTCTGTTCTTCTTCATCTCTCCAGCTGGCAGAAGATGGCACGGTGATGAATGCTTTTGCCCACAGGTGCCAACTGCCTGAGGATGTAGATCCTACGACCGTGACATCATCACTGGAGGAGGGAGGCACCCTGACCATCAAGGCTCGTAGGCACCCGGCTAAGATGGAGAACATTGAGACTTTCCGCACGGAAATCAAGATCTAGGGAGGTGCAATTCTATACCATCTCAATTCTCCTCCCTACATTCCCATATGTGTACTTCAAACTTTACTCCAAGCTCTTTCCAAGAATCCTCTCCATACTGTTCCTTTGTTTTTAACATGTTACACCAGGTTCTTTCCCAGAATTCTCACCATACTGTCACTCCGTGCTTCACTCTTTATGCCAGGCCTTCTCCCTGAATCCTCACATACTGTCCCTGTGTCAGACACACTTGTTTTTTTGCTTTTTTCTACTTTGTAGGGAGGTATTTCTCAGTATGATCATTGCACACTACTGTTGCCACTGTCTTCTCCCCTTCTATAGTCTTTTTGAGTATTTCTGCACAGTGTTATCATCCATCACTCTATATGGTCTTCAAACTGCAAGTGAGATTACTAGGATTAAAAAAGAAAGACTCCCATGAAATATATACCGCCTCACATGTATAGTAATGCAAAAAAAAAAAAAACAAAAAAAATGCAGGAAATGTAACACTGTGCAGTGGACGTTTTTTTTTTTTAAAACCTTGATGTAAAAATAAACTGCATTTTTTTTGTCTGCGGTGAGTTCTTTTGTTTTTCACAACTGTGAAATGGTAAAAGAAATCTATTAATCAATCAGTCATTAAATGATCAAAACGCCATTACTTGTAGTTCAGTATTTTATTTATGGTACTTTATGAAGAAATAATATTCCAAATAAAAATTCTGAATATGAAATAAGCCAAAAGAAATAAACCAAACATTTATTGTAAAGAAACAAACATTGTGTTTTAATTTACACAATTGTATTCTACCTGTATATATATATTTTGAAAATCAAATTTGATAGGACGTTGTTTTTTAATTTTAAAATGTCACCATCTACTGGACAAATTAGATGAGTCAACGCGTACGTGCACTTGACCGCTTCAGTTCCCAACCTTCGGATCGCGAACCCACGTGGGGTCCTATGATAGGCGAATGAGGCCCGATAAAATGTGTTAATGTGTAAAACCAATATATTCATAATCTCGATAATAAGAGATTAAGACGTTCTGTAATGTATATTATCGAAAATATATCTGAAATGAGAGTAAATTTTAAGCGTTATAAACGGATGTGTTGTAGGTCAGTGGGCAGTGCCTCCATTCAAGGTCATGGGATTGAATACAGACCTTAACGCAGTGTATGGAGTTTATGTGACTTGGCAATTCTGTGATAAATATGATAGTTTATTGTAAAACGTGTGGTCCAAAATCTTAATTTTCTAGAATGACTCCTCCACATGTGAGCAAAACCTCCTCTTGGGCAAGTGGGACACAGTCATGTCATCACATGGCAAAAGCGCACACAGTTCAGAGTAACATATTTACCAAAACCACATTCTGTTTATTGTTTTCAATGTCGAACGATAATTCCGTATTAACGAGTAAAAAATCTGTATTTTGATTGTACTTCATTTTCGCATGGATTTTGTTTCTGTATATATTTTGTGATTTTATTGAATCTGATTTAGCAAACTAACCAGCAAACCTTATGTGTTGAGTGAGTACAAACCACCAAACATAACTAGTTTACCATTTGTATCCTAATATTTATACATCAAAATTATATGCACACTCACGTAACAAGAGAGGGCAACATTTCCATTAATGTAAAAATATACTATGGTAACTTTTACAACACATTGTGATAACTAAAACCCTTTCCGATCTGAGTCCTCGCTGAGTTCGTTCGACCATTTCATTGTAGATACTTTAAAAATGCAATAATGCAAGTCAGGTTCCGATAGTAAGAAGAAAAGCGACGTATAAAGAGATAGTGGTAATCTGCATGTTTCTGATGTTTTAATTTGCTTTATATTAATGGAATTTTTCACGCACTTCCGTGTGGAGTTGTCGCCATATGATTGGGCAATTTAACATCGTACGGCCCTGTCGTGTGCACGCGGTAACACTTTGATTATTTAAAATCTTTTCACAGAAGATACTGGAGTAAGTTTATAAAACGCGTCTTTTAAATGAACAATATATGGTGCTATTATGAAGCACATGCACTTCTTTCACTGCCCGATCAACCCAGTAATGCTATTTGAGAGTTCAACTCGCTTTACGGTAAAGTCTGTTGCCTTGGTGATGGAATGGCCAGAATGGAAACTCCATCTTTTGATTGGAGGGTTTTAAGAAGTTGAAAGGTGAGGGTAACATCGCTTACGTCGTTCTTACTGGGAAGATGGCGGTAGGAATCGCACTTGTCAAAGAGCGTCCCAGGACTTCATTGTCGTTAAACAGGCACAACATTTGCAGGACTGAAATGCATACATATGCTTTCGGTATTAGAATGTATACGTTTTTGTTAGTGATTTTCTGTTTCCTGCATGGAGCACTGGCCGGTGGAAAAACCCTAGTGCTTTTAGACAACATGAACATCAAAGACACCCATTCAATATTCTTCCGCAGTTTATCCGGTGAGTGCAAGAAACTATGCGTCTGAGACTTAAATGTGAAACGAAACAATTGCTTTCTATTGCTCGGTTTGTGCTCATTTTTACATTGTTAGCATGCTTTCATTGCGATGTAAATGGTATGTACTAGCATGCTTACTTGTTTCTTAGCTCTAACGCAGAGGCTACTTTATTCAGGAGGAATTTTTAGATAATTTGCATACTGCAAAAAATTCATTTATTCAGGCTTGTTTTAAGATAGATTTTCTTTGTTCTGCTACAGTCAGTACCTGCAGGTGTAAGGCAATAGCATTGCTTGAGCTTTGCTCTGTTCTTATGCAGCTGTCCGGGTGTTTTTCTTTCTTATCTAGACCGCGGATTTGACTTGACTTTTAAGACAGCCGATGACCCTGGGCTCTCCCTTATAAAATATGGGCAGTTCCTGTATGATCACCTCATAATTTTTTCTCCCTCAGTGGAAGGTAAGCATTGGTGTGCAGCTGGGACCCTATGTTCTACCTGGTGTCTCAGTGGGTAGAACATCAGGTATGCATTGTAATGTTTTGCTTGCTTCCATTTTCTAATGACCATGTGACACCTTCAGATTTTGGGGGCAACATCAATGTGGAGACCATCACTGCTTTCATTGATGGAGGAGGGAATGTCCTTGTAGCTGCCAGCTCAGACATTGGTAAGAATGTCAGTTTACTTTTTTTCATGGAAAAATATAATAAATAATGGCTTTCATGCCCAATGCTTCATGAATGCTGCCCCCTTTCTGGTTTAGGTGACCCCCTGCGAGAGCTAGGCAGTGAGTGCGGAATTGAGTTTGATGAGGAAAAGACTGCTGTCATTGACCACCATAACTATGACGTGTCTGATCCAGGAGAGGTGAGTGGATTTGCAGCGTGGGGACTGTGAATGAGAGGGCCAAAAGTTGATCTGAACATGGGTTCTTCTGTTCACTACTAGCATACGCTGATTGTGGCTGACCCAGAGAACTTACTCAAAGCCCCCACTATTGTTGGCAAGCCCACTGGAAAACATATTCTCTTCAAAGGTGTCGGGTGGGTAGTGTCTTTGGTTATGTTTTTTTAGTTTTGCTTTTTGAATAGACACACTTGTGCGAGAGGGGTCACTAAACACATCAAATGGGAGTGCAGGGGAGAAATTGTGTAAGCTTTTTTTTTTTTTTTTTTTACGCTACCTTGAGGATGGCAGTTTAGATGGACAGTGTCAAACTGATATTACTGGTTACACATACTGTATCTGAAGTTGAATTAGCACTACAAGATTTTTCTCTTCTGCAAGTTTTTATTAGTCTTGAGCATTTTTAGATTTTTTTCTTATTTATAATTTGTAACATAACTGTCAATATGCTATATTTTATTGAATGTATGTTTTTTGAGGCAGCACTGTCATATAGGCACTGTATAACAATAAAAAGATTTGAACTGTTATTTTCCCAGGATGGTGGCTGATCCTGATAACCCGCTGGTCCTGGACATCCTGACAGGCTCTTCCACCTCCTACTCCTTTTTTCCTGACAGGCCAATCACCCAGGTACCCACCACTGCTTCTCATGTTTAAACACAGTGTAATGCCTGCATGTATCCTGAAATGTGCAAAGAAACCGTCCTGCAAAGCCAGTCACAGTCTTTTTTTCCTGTACTTTAAATGGAGCATTCAAGCTAGCATGGCTCATAAAACATGCAAGGTGTTTCAGGCTGCTGTTTGCACCTCTCTGTACCAACAGTACCCCCATGCTGTGGGGAAAAACACGCTGCTGATTGCTGGGCTTCAGGCGAGGAACAACGCCCGTGTTGTCTTCAGTGGGTCGCTGCAGTTCTTCAGTGATGCCTTCTTTAACTCCCCTGTCCAGAAGGCCACGCCTGGTTCTCAGAGGTAGCTCTGCGCGCGCACACACACACACACACACCCCTGTCAGAGCATGTACCATTTCATTGCCCTAGTCTGTCTGTTATGTAGAGAGTTAAATGCGTTTCCTTAAAAAGTTACCTCCAAAGTGTGTACTTATGCAGTGAAACATCACAGATAACTCCAAGTTTTGATTTACCACTACATTGATGCACATGATCTCCAATGTGTTCCTTCTTCTCTTGTATCTGGAAGGCACGCACAGACGGGGAACAGGGAGCTGGCAGAAGCACTGTCCCGCTGGGTGTTCAAGGAGGAAGGAGTGCTCAGGGTTGGGGCAGTGAGCCATCACCCAGTTGGAGAGAGCACTCCCCCCGCTGCCTACACCATCACAGACCTTGTGGTGAGGACTTGGCCGTTTATCTCCCTGCATCACTTTCTGAATGGGTGTTGGGTTTTGGATCTGATAAACTGTTATAGTTTTGCTTTGGGAAGTTGCTTTGAGTGATTTACACACAATACTGATGGAATTTAAAATATGCTTGTTGGGGGGGGGGGGGGGGGGGGGGGGGGGGG
>JABJVR010003784.1:0-15505 GCA_025773905.1 Chitala chitala
CTGCTCTTAGTCTGGCCCATCACCTAGGACCTGTTTGCCTTGGGTGACCCTACCAGGGGCATTTAGCCCCCAACAACGTAGCTCCCAGGGTCATTTGGGCACACAAACCCCTCCACCACTTTAAGGTGGCAGCTCGAGGAGCTTTGACTTGTCTTGCCTTGTAATAGACCATCCCTTACTGCAAATGGACCTTGCCTAACCTTGCACTCCATGACACCATCATGCTGCCTCGCATTCATTATGTACTTTTTTTCCATGAAAATGGGATATATCATAATTTTGAGCATATTTTAATAACAGGAAAACACTAAGTATATAGTTTACCGAGAATAAAAATCTGATAATTGAAATATTTAAAAATATTTAGGATTATATTACATATTTTAAAATATTTAGGATTTTATCTAGGATTAAAATCAGATTCCTTTGCTTGCTATACATAGATGGTACATCTGTCTTTATTTATTCAAGTTAATTAGAAATGCAATTTTATTCAATAACATTGACCCAAAGATACAATACACCATCACCCCTTTCTTACTTTTTATAATAATTTTCAACATAAATTGCTAATGTAAAAAAAAAACTACAATACTCAACACATTGCAGTGAAAGTTCATAGATACTAATCATGAGCATTAATGATTACACGCTACAGATATAATGTTGCAAAAAAAAAAAAAACTTGCAACAGTGATCTTGAGCAGCGGTTTTAAAGCGCTTTTAAAACAGTTGAAGAAGTTACCAATTACAACAGCAGACATGTAGTACATTAAGGTCAAAATTGGCTACATATTTGCATTTATATTGAACACATTCCCTGATCACACTGTGCAATTTGCATGCAGTTTTCCTGTCCTGCTTGTCACGTTTCTCCTTGGCTGGAAAGGGCTGGTTGCTGATTTACTGACAGCCTGCTGAAGTGAATAAATAGCTCTGTCACATAAAGCATGCTGTCTGTTTGGAGCCCTTTGAAGAATTATTGTGGTAAAGAATATATGTATTTAAACCTAGAGATTCTCATTTTGATTAGATGTAGTTTAGTGAGAACCATACACCACCCAGGTTATTGTCTCTCCACAGAATCCATCCAAATGAACTGGCCTTCTCCATGCGCTCCATGCACCCAAGGTTCAAGGTTCAAAAAACTTTATTGCCATGTGCAGATGTACAAATGTACATCTGCATTGGAATTTTTGTGCTGATCTCCCAATCACAAAGACAGTCAAAATAAACATATACACTGATATTCACAGAATGAACTACAATAGAACTAAGAACAGAACTAAGAACAATAGAACTGGGAACAGATACACAGTCCCACACAGACATTTGCTGAATTCAACAACAATTAAACTGTAAAAAATAAACAGAATGTAAACCCCTTACACATACAGAGAAAGCACAACAGAACATCATCCCTAGCAGCAAAATATGAGGAAACCTTAGCAGGTTACCAACCAGCATATAGAAAGAAATCTTAACATGTTGCATCCACAGCAATCAGATATGTGGCACATCTAAGTCCAGCCAGGTGTCCTCTGCCACCAGTCTAGTTGCTGTTGGGTAAAAACAGGTAGTAAACCTTCATTCCCTTAAAAAATAAAATGGAGAACCACACACACACACACACACACACACACACACACACACACACATATCACAAGGCTAAAGCATTAACTATTGTGCAAACTATTGAAAACCTGTTGGCTGAATAACATACCACATTCAGTACTTTAGCTACAAACACATTTAACCTACTAAAGGGGCTATATTGCATTGTTTAGGTTGTGCTCCCAAACTATCATCAGCACATCTATTTTTAAATAATTTAGAGGGTGTGTAGAAGGCTGTACCTCATCCTCACTTTGGTCAGTCAAACCACAACTCACTGTGCCTCCACCCTGCACACAGACCTCAAACAAGGGCCACATGTGTGTAAATTATGAACATGTTGACTGAAGCATCTTACCAGGTGATTCAAATGTTCCTTGCTGATTAATGTGCTGAGTGAGAGGTATTTATAAACGGTTCAATGCAAAAAGCTAATCTAGGGGAATATACAACAGTGGTAGTAGCTATATTAGTACCTGCTTTCCAAGCACATGAGAGTTTACCAAAATGGAAATCTGTGGATTAACTGTGCAGGTCAGTCCAAAGTACATGCTCAGGAAATGGTGATGGCTACAAGAAGGCCAAATGTGACCTACACAGATCCATCAAACAGGCTAAAGGATAATGCAGTCTGATATTGGAATGTCATTACACCAGTAGTGACACCTGCTGTACATGAAACAAAAGCAGACAGAAAGCTAGCAGCCACACCACACTTCACTTTGAGCTGAACGCCTTGTATATTCACTTCAAGGCCCTCAACACCAAACCACAGAAGAGTGGGCTGGTGATGAGGGCCTTGGGAAACCCACCATTTGTGGTATCTGTAGAGAATGTGGGCCAGACATAATATAATAAATCCATGGAAAGCAATTGGCTCAGACAACAACCTCAGCACACTTAGAATGTGCTCATGAGTGTCTTTGTAAACATATTCAGCCTGTCCTTGTACAAGATTCAGTTCACACCAACCAGCACACAAAGCCTCATGACGAGTGATCAGAACTACCCACACCTCCTCAGGGCTAGTTTTATTATCTTTGCAGAACAGATTTCATACCAGGGTCATTAGGAGGTACCAAACAACACCTGCTGCCCAAACACTACGGTATGCTTATGAATGCCAGAAAAATATAGAAAACAAAAAGACACATTAAACTCTTCTTAATTAACAAAAACGAAGGGTGACAAAAGTGAGAAAATAAAACAAGACTCACTTCCTACACATCACAGATATTAAGGAGCATAAGTTAGTCGAGCAACAGTACCAGAGGGATAAAGGATAACCATAGTAAACCACAGGCAAGTGTAAGTTTTAAATCCAAATTTTATAAATAGTGTATAAATAAAACTAATAGGGGGGGAAGCAAAATCAACAGAAAAAACAATCCAAGAAAGCACAACCTGTCATACACCAAATAATCACAATACTCGCTAACAAATGTCCTCTTAGTAACACTCCCCCTTATCGCTTACCTCCTCCAAACTTAAAAAGGTAAAATACAGCCAACTGGGTTGGGGCCAAATGTCACATGGTCTTTTATGAAGATGCTGCTTACATGAAAAGAACCAACAAGAAAATATAAAAATGCACAAACTCCCAGATATGTAATGACATCTGACTGGTTAGTTATTGATCTGTAACTTATTTACTGTTTTTTTTTTTTGCAATATTTAAAATATCTGCATTATACTGTATGTTTATAGTGCACTGTAAGTTTAAACTGCACCATTTACATATTTAATGTTGTAATTGTACTTGTACATACTGTCTAAATCTGCAGGTTTTCTGTTTTGAAGCCTTTTGATTTTATTGTTTTGTGTTCAGTTTGTGTTTACTTGTAGCCTGAAGAATATGCTGAGTAAGATTGCATAATGTAACTATTCATTACACATATGGCAAAGAACCCTACAGAATCTCGAGATGGACGTACTGTAACAATCTGGGCAAATGAGGGGAGAGGGGAGGTCTAAATGTGCACAAAGGGAGGTTTGCTGGGAGTCCTGACAGGATAACAAAAGTCAAAAACCACTAAACATACAGCTACTAGGGTTAAAGAACACATTACAACTTACAACAACCAGCCCCAGGGGCACAACTAGTGGACACATGAGGAACTGACTACATCGTCACACAAGTGTTTATCAGCTTTTTAAATTCTCAGTTGTCTAACCGTATAACAGCAAAATCAAATATATCATGAACCACTATTTTGCTACATTTTTTATATCTTTGCTAAAGAATAAATGTAAATATATTTATTAACTGTAAGAGACAAGAGAAGAATATCCATGTTGGTATTTCGTTAACTTGTTGCTAGTGTTCCAGCATAGTTTTAAATCACTCAATTTAGATTACCTTTAACCCATAACAGTGATTTTTTTGTGAAAAAAGTTGTGAAAATATAAAAAGAATTATTTAAATTATCCAGAACAGTCTGGTATTTTGAAATGTTTAAACTTAAACAACCTCATACTTAACAGCTATATTAACATAGTAAATTAGCAGTGAGTGATCCAAAATGCTTGCTCTACCTACCAGAATGAAAACATATTCAAATAATCTGGGTCATAGGATTACAGGTGTTTCATTTTTTTTTTTTTTTTTTTGTTCAGTCCTACTCGGAGCATCCATGCCAGGCTATACACAGCCAGAAATCCCATACACCTCTCAACAGGCAAAGAAGGTGTGTTTGTTTCTGGTAGGTCATCATTGGCAGGAGCAAAGCTAAACATTTTATGATGTAATGCCCAGGTGACATTCAGTTATTTTGATAAGGTAGAAATTACTGAGGATATTCACAAAACTAGAAACATAATGACAAAAGTGTGATGGCCAGCAGAGTGGAGCTTCCACCTCTTGGCACTACATCTGCATGCCAAACAAAAAATGATGGAGTGCACATTTTCAGACCCCCAAGTGAACCAGCAAAGGTATTTGCTGAACCCCTATAATTTTGTCATAATCAAATAGTCATACATCACCCACCTGATTATTCTGCACAAGGTCACATCTCAGGCAGCAGGACAAGTACACCCCAGACAGAGTACCAACCCTTTGCACTCATACAGCAATGCCCCACTCATCCAATTTGTGGGAGGAAGCCAGAGAAAGCCACGCACAAGAAGAACATATTACCTCCACACACAGAACTGACAGGCAGATTAAAACCCACACCTGTGGAGGTGTGAGGGAACAGCTCTGCCCACTGAGCTGCTGTGCTGCCTGTAATGGAGCACATAGGCTCAGGCAAGGTCCAAATGCAGAGAGGGAGGTTTATTCAGGACCAAAGCGAAACAAAACAAGGTACAAAGGGGGTACAATGCATAAACAAGACAAGGGACTAACATATAGCTACTACTTCAAGACTTCACTCTACAAGGCTACAAACTACAATAACCAGCAAGGGACAAGCACAAGAGGGGAACGTAGTAACCAGGAAAACAAAGACACGTGTAGAAAGCACTAATGATATAATTACAATGACTCAGCAACATGAAACACAAGGAGGGGCTACACCTATAGGGCACAAGGAGGCACAACAGACAGGGGCATTACACTGCCCCACCAAACCTTCAGTGTTTTAATAAAATCAGACATTACTAGTTTTATTTAAAATTATGTAAACCACACACAAGCTGTAGCATGCAATACAAGAAAAATAAACACAAGACTAGAAGAATACAACATCTAAATCTCTATCCTACACAGTTCAACAGCATCTTTACAGATCACAGTCGGAAAGATGTGGTTGTGATGGCTTAGGAAATCAGCGACTAACTGTCAGTCACTGTTTTCCTTTAGAAAGGAAATGTGTGAGCAAGATTGATGGCCCTCTTTGTGCTTTGAAGATTGTCAGTCATTGCAGGGACCATGAGGATGGAGTCAATCATAAAAGACTAATGCAAGCCTACACTTCCCTGCACTGTATTATCCCCACCCCTTGCTTTCCAGATCCAATCAAGTATCTTTTTCGCCATACATCCCTTGCAGTTAATTACAAATGTGTTAACATCACACAGTCCTGCTAGAGCTGATTTTTATTATTTTCTATAATACTACACTCTGACTAAAATGTAAAAAAAAAAAAAACAATACATGCAAGTACTGAATTCTGTATTTTAATTAAGACCCAAACAATTCTGAAATGATACAGCACCTATTCTGGGAAGCAAAGCATATAGGGTGAAATTGGTTATGGATGGGTCAGTCTCAGTCTGTCTTAGGGCCTTTATGAGCAGGCAAAGTGTATGAGCCGAAGCTAAATGTATTCCCTTAAAATACAGGATGATACCCACCAAGGCACCATACAACCATTCAGCTCAGTCAGAATGATTTACTCTGTAATACATATAATGAAGTAATAATGCAACAGTTAGGGGCTGTGAAAACACAAAGCACCCATATTAGCAGTTTTTAATTAAAGTTTATTGAAATGGTTTCTATAGTTTTACCTCTTAATTGGTAAATCATTTTAACAGTCTCCAAATGGGTTCACAGACAACAGGTAGAATGTCCTTCCTATTTTTTAAATGGTTATTTTCAGTATAGCAATCTCATCAGTTTAAATACATTATCTTCACAAAGAATGTTTGAAAGCCGATAAAACTGTCACACTGTAAAGCTCTTTACCAAGATGACATATTTGTGTATATCAATTTCATTATCCTTATTTTTCCATCTTGAATCACTTTATTTACATGGGGAAGCAGAACTAGTGTTCCTCCACTGACATCACGTACACAATATGGGAAACAGGCTAAAATCATACATAGAAAGAAATGCATGTGGCAAATACAATTCAATTCAGTTCAAGTTGATTTATTTTTATACAGCGCCTTTTACAACAATGTGACTCAAAGGGCTTTACAGAAGAAATTGCAGATATTACAGATAAAGCAATAGGCATACATACAAATGAAGCCAGACAACAGCGGAGGAGAAGAACCAAAAACTCCACAGTGTAGAGAAAAAAAGTATGGAGAAAAAAAAACCTCTGGGGGACTAAGGTTGACTGGCTGCCCAGCCCCACCTGAGCATGCTAACATTACAGAATAAACAGGTACTTATTGAGACTATGAATATAAATAGCATTATGTAGTTCTCCTGTGCTCCAGATGTTGAAGTAAGTCTCAATATGCTCACGGTATCCCTCAGGCGAAGCTTCATCCAAGGGGGTAGACTAGGAGTCAGCAGCTCTAACAAGGCATCCCACTCAGATGGTGCCCAGGCAGGCACTGGGTAACCACATGCATGAGGAGAGAGTTTAGAGAGGGGTTAGCAAATAATACAAACTCTAGCAGCCCCATAGCAAACTGTTAAAGTTGTATTGGCATGTACAACGTGCACCAACAGCAGTAATTACTGTGAGCTATGGAGACTGTCGTGGGAAGGCTAAATCAAAAAAGTAGGTCATCAGTCATGTTTTAAAGACTTAGACTGATTCAGCATCCCACACGTATCCAGGCAGACTCTTCCAAAGACTAAGTTCTCTGTAACTAAAAGCTCTAGCACCAATACTTTTATGTATGCTTGAAACAATAAGTAGGCCTGCATTCTGTGATCGAAGGGAACAATTTGGAATATAAGTGGTAATGAGTTCTGACTGATATACTGGTGCCTTGCCTTTCAGTACCTTACATGTTAACAAGAGAATTTTGAAATCGGTTTTGTAATTAACAAGGAAGCCAGTGGAGTGATGACAGTATAGGGCTTATATGGCCGTACTTTCTGCTTCTGGTGATAATTCTAGCAGCTGCGTTTTGGATGTGCTGCAAAGTGTTTAGTGTTTGGTTTGTACATCCAGACAGTAAAGCATTACAGTAGTACAACTATAGACAAAGGCATGCACAATTTTCACAGCTTCTTCACAGAAAACAGTGCAGCCTAGCAAAATTTCTCAGCTACAGGAAGCATATCTGTGAAATTGCAGTAACATGAGAGCCAAAGGAAAGTTTTGAATCCAGACTAACATCTAAATTGCGTGCTGAGTTGTTAATAGAGAAACATAGGTCAGCAGCATCGGGGGCTGAACAGAAAGTGGTCCTAACAAGATCGTTATCTCCAACCAACAAGATCTAAGTTTGATGTATGTTTAGGGATAAGCAGTTTGTGGTCACCCACCTTTCAGGTGTTAGCTGACACATTATCATTAGGTTTATCCACAAGGTATAACTGAGTATCATAAGCGTAAGTATGACAGTTGATATTATACTGATGTACAAATGGGTAAATTTATATATACAGTATTTATTTTCAGTGAATACATTACATTACAGACCCTACTAACATGCTCAGACTTAATAGACAATTATCCTATGTCATTATATGTACATTTTTATGGTCATGTCACCATCACTTTAAATGGAGTTTAAACAAACTATTGATTTTGGTTTTCATTGCTCCATTGAACTCAAAAGTCTAGACAAACAATTAAATGTAGTTTTAACCTTGTTAATTTATTGTCATGTAGGTAAGACACTCTAACACTCTGGAGAATGTTGGAATGAAATTTAATGTGCAGGAGGTTTATTACAAGAAAAAATATGTACCAGGCACTACAGGCAGAATACAAAGGGAACAAACCAATGACCAAACAAAAGCAAATGATACAACAACTGGGAAAGGACTGGAACAAGAGGCAAGTAAATGTAGAGGATAGAACAGTGATACACATCTGTAGACACTGATAGGATTAACTGAATTAACACAAGGAAAAAATCAGAAGGGAAAGAGCAGAGTCACAGGGGAAAGGCTGACATCCAGTGGACACAGGAGGCATGACAGGCTAGAGCATTACAGACGCATTACTGCTGAATTGCTTGTTTGCAATTTGTTCACAAATCTGAGTTCTTACGTTTTTATAGGAATTCCACTGCCTGCCAAAACCATGGACTTCACGTCCTTCCCAATCAGTCAGGTCCTTGGTTTAGTTTGAACAATATCCGAAAGGAGTAAATAACTTTATCATCCCACTATTACTGGAGGAGGGGCACAACTCAGGAGTCAGAAGATACTTAGTGATTTGTAAGTATGTCACCTGCCACATTTGTGTCTTCATGGACCGTGATTCCTGATAGGGACATCTCATCAATTATTACATGTAATCAGTTGTCCAAATTAGAGACAGTCCTTGTCAAAGATCCCTCACCAATATCCAACACACTGGTCCAGTGTGCAACACTACTCTTTTTGACCTCTGATTTCTAGGTGTGGGGAAAAAATAAATAAATAAATAAAAATCTATTAATGTTTTATTGAACTATCTGCATTAACTGTTCAATAAATCATGTCATGTGCTGCCATTCAACATTTTTTTTTTTACACAGGCTTTTTTTATCAATGGATGTTATATCTCTGAGTGTTGTAATAAATGTAGTATATGTGTAATTATATACTTGGCTAATTTGCATTGTCTAATTAGGGTAATTTCTGGGTGGGAATGGTGTCGATTTAAAAATGTATGTACTTGTGAATATTTCTATGATAAATGGGGTAATTAACACTATAGGA
Source organism: Chitala chitala (assembly GCA_025773905.1). Classification (NCBI taxonomy): domain Eukaryota; kingdom Metazoa; phylum Chordata; class Actinopteri; order Osteoglossiformes; family Notopteridae; genus Chitala; species Chitala chitala. Next base: position 9,128 of record JABJVR010003784.1, read on the forward strand.
CACATAACAGAGTTTACACATGGCTTTATAAATCTGGCATTTACTGTTCTTAGGATCATGTAAGTTTCCTACATACATACATACATACATACATACATTTTCCTGCAATAATGTACAAACATTTTTATTGATGACCTTCCAGGCCTCTTGAAACACTGTCCAAGAAAACAGAACCCACTGTAGAATCCATACACACAGTGATATAGTCCCCAATCCATGCAACCTACACATTTTTTGAAAAAAAAGTAATGGCACTTGGAGGAAACTCACACATGCACCATGAGAACATGCAAATTCCACACACAGTGCAAAATCACTTGTTAATTGTTAGAAAAAAAGCTATTTATGTCAACTTTTTGGTTAGCATGTTTGCAGTCACTGATGTTTTTCAAAATGATGTGCCAGTTTTAAATTCCCTCATTCTTTTATACAAGTTGACAACAGACTTCTGCAAACCTGTGTGTTTACCGGAGGTGTCTGGCCCATAGTGGGTGCTAGGGTGCCTCCCTACCTGGTTGAAAGTGTGTATTGTATATTGTGAAATATAAAAAAAAACGTGTGGTAGAAGACAGCACACAGGTGTAGTGGATAGCACAGTCGCCTGGCACCTCTGGGCCTGGGGTTCAATTCCTGCCTTACGTCTGTGTGCATGAAGTTTGCATGTTCTCTCTGTGCTTGGTGGGTTTTTTCCAGTCTGTCTGGTTTCCTCCCAGACATGCAGGTTAGGTTGATTGGTGTGTCTCAATTGCCTGTAGTGTGCATCCTGTGGTGAGTTAGTGCCCCACCCTGGGTGTCCCCTGCCCTGCACCCTATGTGTTCTGGGATGTGTTCCAGGCTTCCCCATGACCATTAATAGGATGAAGTGGCATAGAAGATGACAGTTTACTTCAGTTTTATTTTACTTTGCATCAGGGCTGCATAAAACCACCCCACATTGTTGATTAATTTGTAAAACCACGCACCTTCATGCAGTTTATTCCTATCAGTGAAAGTAATTTGATGTAATTTCATTTAAATGTGTATCATGTACAACGTGGTAAATAAATGTACATTATGTAACTGAACAAAACAAAAATGTGTAGGTTAGGTTGATTGGTGTCTCCAAATTGCCCATGGTGTGTGCATGCCTGTGTGTGCCCTGTGGTGGGCTGGTGCCCCATCCAGGGTGTCCACTGCCCTGCAGCCTGTGCCCCCTGGGATGGGCTCCAGGCTTCCTGTGACCCTGAACTGGACCACCAATATAGAGAATGGATGGATGTTTGGTGGACCATGCTGTTGAGACTTCCTGTTTGTCAGCCCTGTGCTCTCAGTATCTCTTCTTGGGGTGACATATACACCCCCCAATCAGGAGGACAGGGTTCAACTCTGCATGATGGTCAGCCTGACATCATAATCAGAAAACAGGCTAGCAAAGAAGGTAAAATGTACATATGAGGCTTCTCTCACAACTGGTACAACAAAAAGGCATGGATAGCTGGGTGTAGCTGTGCAAATTCCTTATTTTGCTTCCCATGCTTACTTTTTTAAAAGGTGGGGGCAGATAAGCATGGACTGTTACAGGAATTAGGGATATGAAACATATCTAAAAAAATTACAAAACACAAGTGTTCATGAGCACGTATGGCATTTCAGGTTATGTTTGCCATGCTGCCTAAAGGAACTGGAAGCATGCACATTTTAAATTAATACTATTGATAATTTATTATAGATTTTTGATGCATATAAATGTGAATAAATTCAAGCAAGTTTTGTGTTTCCCTGTGATGAACTTTTTTATTCTTTATTTTGCTCTTATACTGAGTACTCTTTGGTTCTCTCATACATGGCTGCCTAACCAGGTGCAACCAAGGCAATTATCTTGAGGGGAACCACCTGAATGCACAATTTAAAAGGCAGCTCCACTGTGTGACTGTGATACTTGTGAAGGATGGGTGGCTAAAAACATTTTGGGTTTGGTATTAAGTAACTTGATTCTTGTCAGTGAGTGCAATTGTAATGAATCAAAACCCACAAGTACTCTTGGATCCTCTGTATAGAGCTTTTCCCTTTATTTACTTTGGCAAACAAGGTTTTAGATGCAGTCTGTGAGAGTAATCCAGTAACCCAGGCAAATCGGGTTAGTGAAGCCAAAACACAGACTGGGGCTGGAAGAGGTACGAGAGGTTGGTGAGGTAATAAAGTTTTGGGCCAGACAAGGGGGAAGAGTACACAGGGGGAATATTGAATGCTCAGTAATAATATCCTGATGTTATACCTCGCATCTGTCTGTTGTGTTCTTATACTGTCTGTTTTGATTGCAGTTGGCGAGTCAGCGCTGATAATGGGGGCATGACAGCAGTATTATTCTGTCAGCATAGCTTGATGTTGATCGTATAATTCTGTACATTATTCAATTCCCATCAAAAGTTTATAGTTTTAGGTGTATACTTATTTTATTGTACAGAGCATTCCATTACACAGTATAATAAATGATAATGTGGTCAGTTTTATGTATGTGAAGAGAGAGGCTGGTTGTTCTGTTCAATATATTCAATTTCAAATACAAATGGTTGTTTTGTTCTTGTGAATTCTAAGGAAATAATAAAAAAATAAATATTAAAAACAGGTTATTTTTTTATCAGGCACATGTACTCAGATGTTTGACTGGTATACTGTACTTTCTCATGTCACAGCACTCTGTTAGTATTCTTGTAATATGCAGTTTATTTTGTGTAAGAATGCCTCAGCATTTTAATGTTGACATTTGCTAAATATTTCACAAAACATGGTACAAAGTGACAAGCTGCTGATGTCCTACAGTTTGGGATGGTTACTGAATATGGCTCAGGCCCACCTACAACACAAGTGGTGTTTACTATTGTCACAGTATAAAGACAGGCAGAAATTAGTCAGTTCTAGAGATTTCTAAATTTAAGCAGATAGCACATTGGGAAAATAAATCTTTTATTTATTAAATGTATCCTTTAAAAATACTTTTACTTTCCAAACATTCGAAAAGGTTGAATTTGGTAATTCATTCTAAAAATACAATTTATTTAGTGCATCATACACAGTTTTATGATAAATACATTCACCATATTTTTGGTGTTTTTTGATGTACATGGCATAATTTAAGAGCAAAGCAGGGCTCACACTTCAGTAAACATAGTACATTACAAAAGCTCTATGGAAAGGTGCATGTTGATTTGTACAATTTTTCATATAGTCAAAGCAAAAATTTTATTTAACTTTTTTTGAGTTAGAGGAAAACTGACTGAAAAGCAAATCTGCAATGCAAGACTTTTACAAGTTATTACTTCTTTCTTTCCCCTTAAGGTGTTGTTGATTAACTGAGCTTAATCAATTTGTTTGGGAAAAATCACATGCTCAAAGCACAGCGGCAAACAAATAAACATAATAAAAGCTGCAAATGTTGCTTTGAGGCACGTTGTTGTGAAAGGCGCTATATAAAAATGAATTGAATTGAATCCATCCATCTATTCTCTATATTGCTTATCCAATTCAGGGCCAGGGGAAGCAGGGGTCACCCTGGGTGGGGTGCCAATCCACCACAGGGCACGCGCGCGCATATACACACACACACACACACACACACACACACACACACACACACACACACACACACACACACACACACACACACACATAAAAGGAAGAAGACGTTTTAGAAATAAATTTATTCAATGAATAAATAAGTAAATACAATAGGAGAATTAATGTTAATAGATTGCATAAAGTAAGTAGTGTATTGATACTTTGTGGTAGTGAATTATACACCAGCCAGAATGTCATTTCACTGACAATTTATTTGTGCACATCTGTGGGTCTTAGTACAAGAACACTGTCTGCTTTCATGAAATGGATCTGCATTCAGGTTCCTCCTCATGTATGGTATCAAACTTCACGGAGCTCACCTTCAGTTTTCATGGGTTAAATGGTAAATTACAACACTTACATTTTATGATTTTCTTTTCTGTGAGATTTTCTATGTGCTTTAGAAACACTGATATGAAAAAAAGTCACAGGACAAAAAAAAAAAAAAAACCTTGAAGCTCACAAAACCTTTCACCCAAGAGGAAAAAGAAGTACACTGACATTCCACAGTGGTATTGGCAAAATGTTTCGTGGACTATTTGGAAAGAACACACGACACTAGATCTGTCGTTAAAAAGGGCACTGCATATCATGTTGAAAACATCATTCCAACCATAAAGTGGAGGAAACATCATGACTTGGGACTGCTTTGCTGCATCAGGGTCTGGCCAGCTTGTAGTCATTAAGAGGAAGGTGAATTTCCAAAGTGTATCAAAAAATTCTTCAGGATAATGTGAGAATGTCTGTACATCAGCTGAAACTCTATTAAAAGGTGGGTGATTCAACAGGACAATGATCCAAAACACCCAAACAAGTGCACAACAGGATGGCTTCAGGAAAACAAAATCCACCTTTTGAAGTGGCCAAGTCAGAGCCTAAACCTCAACCCAACAGAGATGCTATGGAATGACTTGAAGAGAGCCATACACATAAAACGTACAAAGAATATGACAGAGCTAAGGCAGTCCATCTGATTTCCAGACAGAGAAGCATGATTTGTCACTCCAGAGAACATGTCTCCACTGCTGTAGTGCCCAATGGTGGCGTGCTTTACACCACTGCATCCGAACGCTTTGCATTTCACTTGGTGATGTAAGGCTGGGATGCAGGTGCTCAGCCATGGAAACCCATTCCATGAAGCTCTCTACGCATTGTTGTTATGCTAATCTAAAGGCCACACAAAGTTTAGAGGTCTATAACTATTGACTCTTCTGGACACTGCGTGCTTCAGCATGTGCTAACCCCAGTCTGTAATTTTACATGGCCTTCCACTTCATGGCTGAGCTGCTGTTGTTCCCAGTTGCTTCCACTTTGTTATAATACTACTAACAGTGGACCGTGGAGTATTTAATAGCAAGGAAATTTCACGGATGGATTTATTGAACCAGTGGCAACCTATCACGGTACCATGCTTGAATTTACTGAGCTCCTGAAAGCGACCCATTTTTTCACAAATGTTTGTAGAAGCAGTCTGCATGCCTAGGTGCTTGATTTTATAAACCTGTGGCCATGGAGGTAATTGGAACACCTGAATCCAATTATTTGGAGGGGTGTTCCAATACTTTTGGCAATATAGTGTTTATAATCTTTTTATGAATGCATGCAAGTTTGGAAGAATCTAAACAGTATATGGCAGACCTGATGACTTTTATATTCAGAGCAGATGGTAAAGTTAATAGAGGAAGTCAGTATTGACTCATACGTTTGGCAGGTAGGTGGGTTGCAGTTATGCACAAATACTCTTCTAGCTCGAAATTGAAATTGAACAAGTCAGAACATTCACATTTTATTCTTACATGCATGATATTGCGTTCATTGCTTATTTGCCTATACCAAAATAAATAATTTGTAAACCCGCAGGTGAGTTCAGCACTATCAATATGAAGTAATTTCAAGCTGTTGGAAAAACTTTATGACAAGGGTTTGCAAAGTTTTTGAATGTATGAACTGGGTAGAACTTAAAAAAAAAAATTCCATGGACAGGACAGTATGCGTGTGTGCATGTGTGTGTGTGTTTGAATACTATATTAGTTTTATCACACATTCTAGATCAGATTAATGTCAGGGACATTTGGTTGAATGTTTAGGGTCATTGTTCTTTTTAATGGTGAGTCTGTATTTCAGTCTCATGTTTTTTGCACACTGAAATAGATGGTCTTCTAAAAATTGCCTCCATCTCTCCTGCCCCCAATCCTAATCAGTTGACCAGATCCTGAAAATACTAAAGCAATCCCACAACACAATGCTCCTCCACCATATGCAGAGTGTTCAATATTAAGAAGGTCAACATTCATTCATTTAATCAAACAAGACAGTCTTTTTCAACATTTGCTGTGTCTTAGATATGTATTTTGTATTAGTTATCCCCCTCCCCATTGTCTGTCTTCTTACCAGATTGGCACCACAGAATCCTCGATCTTTTGTCCCCAAAATTGCTGAGATCTCAGCCTGGTGTTGGATATTATAGAACAACATTCCCACTCTGTAAATTACTGTACCTGCTGCTAATGTCTCAGTGCCTGATACTACAGTACACCATCAGAGGGCTGTGGCTCAGCAGGACAGAGCTGCATGCTGAGGATCCACAGCACATTATACAGGTAATTCCCTCTCTCACACACACACACACATACACACACACACACACACACACACACATACATAGGTCAGAGCTGCACACTGAGGACCAACCATATATTAGACAGGTAATCCTTCTCTCTTTGTCTGAGTGTCTGTCTGTCTGTCTCTCTCTCTCTGTCTCTCTCACACACACACACACACACA
>JABJVR010003785.1:0-15503 GCA_025773905.1 Chitala chitala
TAAGGCAGTTCTGAAGGCAAAAGGGGGTCCAACCCGGTATTAGCAAGGTGTACCTAATAAAGTGGCCAGTAAGTGTACATTACAAATGGTACAGTTTAGCATCCGGAGTACATGCTGTGTTTAATATGGAAAATTTAATCGCAAGAAAAATATTTAATGTGTTTAAAGCATTTACAGTTTCTGCAGATGTAGACAATTTATAAAGAATCTTTATTCCAGAATATATTCTAGAATGTAGATTATTATGGAGGTTGCACTGCCTATCTAAATTAATGTAGCAATGTGTATTGTGAGCATAAGTGAAAGCCTATTCTGCAGAAACAACCTTAGCATGATATATTGCAGTGGTAGCAAAATTAATAAGTATAGCTTCTCATTATGTTTGTGCAAGATGAAGAGTGATAGAAGGCAGTATTCTGTGTGGCCAAAGATGTAAGCAAAGTGGAAGGTTTGTGAGCTGTGGAGTTTGGGAGTGGTGCTTATGCACACCAGTTGACGTATTAGGGTCAGTTTTAGTTTATTTAAACCACAGAATGGGTTTTGTAAATTGGTCAGATTGGTTTGTTACTTGTTGAATGCTTCATATTGTGCTTGTTTTGCTACCCATCTCAGAGTGCTGGAGAAGCTTCTCTGGTGTACATTGCATGATATTTTGATCCTTGTATGCACATAACCATGCACTAAGGTCACGGGTGACTGATTGTTCTCACAGCTCCCCGATTTAAGTTCAGTGCCATAACAGACGATTGGATATAACTAATCTTGTCTGTGTCATCTTAAAAATTGATGCTGGCATGTGAAAGCTATGGCATACTGGGACATTGCATGTTGGGTGACAGGACACAGGAGCTTCCTTTACTCTTAGGCATTTAATTTGGACTGTTTATGTGGATTCATCATGTCACCTCAGTTCAGTGTTGGTTAAGAGAAGGTTACTTGACATTCCTTAAGACCTTTCAGCATCATGATTCAGTCCTGTGTTAATTGAATCAATGAATGAAAAGTTCTTACTAAAATCAGTGATGACCTTGCCCTCACAATATGGTTGCTTTGATTATATACAGCACCTTAAAGTACCTTATACAGTACCTTTAAAGTTTGTGAAAGTAGTCACAACCCCTGTTTTGTTGCATTACAACCTGGAATTAAAATGGATTTTGGGGGGTTTGAACCATTTGATTTACACAACATGCCTTTGACTTTGAGGGTGCAAAATATTTATTGTGACACTATAAGACACAAAAAAATTGAAATCTAAACTTCACACAGCCACAAAACATTACCCATTGGGGCTTGTTAGGCAGTTATCTAGTGTGCCTGTTCCTTTGTGATAGCCCTGGCTTTTAGGTACACTGTACATTGTCTAGTTGCACAGTATTTTTTTGTTCCTCTCCGGTGCTGAGATCTGAGCAGTTTGAACCCCATGTTTATTGCATTCCTGTCCTGCATAGCTCTCCTGCCTCCCATCTTAACCCTTTCCTCCCTCTCCCATTTGTCTCCTCTTGTTGTCTGCGTCCAGGATTGACTAACCTGTTGCCCGTTGTGATGAAGATTTTGGATTGTGCTTTTGGTTTTGCTGATTCAAACATCAGTAAACATGTTCTTCTCCTTCTGAAAATGGGTCCTATGATTCGTATCATAACACATCTTTGAGTGGGGTGTAGTGAAACACTGGGGGACAAATCAACATTTCTCAGGCTAATGCCAGCAAATCTTTTGTGAGTTATCAGTCATCAGAAATTTCATGTAATGCCAACACAGCTTACGTTACTTTATTACGTTATTACACCTGAGCCAAGTGTTGGTGATGAGGGCACAGACAGCGGTGTCTGAGATCTTCATCTAATTTGTTGAACCAAAAACTGTCCTTTGTAATGTCTTGTCATTCATTCTGTTTACGAAAGACCAACTTCTTGGTTATATCAGATTTGTACATTGCAGGTGTGAATGCACACAGGTTGTTTTGTGAGAAATTGAGCTTTATAATGTCAGTCACCCTCTGGTTTAACACACTTTGTATAATGTAAATTTTTCATTTGATAAAAGGGGCAGTGACTCATATCCTAATGTGACCTTTAAAGACTCGCTTTCTCATTAATATATTGTTATTGCAGTTCAAATGTGTTGCAATTTGAAAGGATTTACTTTTACTTTTTCAGAATTTTTTTTTAAATTCCATATACAGAAGTTTCAGTGTTACCACAGAACCCACTGAATTTCTTTTCTGACAAACTGGTAATACTGGTTTTCACACAGGCTCTATGTAAACTGCTAACTGCTCTTGCGTTACGGTGCGCAGTGGACTCCTAAAGACCCAAGAATCCCTTGCACAGGTATAAATCCCTCACAGTGAATGTCTGATTAACCACCAGGCCATTATTCCACGTGTTCATTTGTGTTATGTATGTCAGTATATACAGTACACAATACAGTAAATTAGGCTTTAAAAGGAAGAAAAGCTTCAGACGTATTTCTTTTACTTTTTTGTACATGTAATTGCAGCTGAAATTGCTTCCCTTGCTTCTCCCTTTCCGTGTTTTGTGTACTAGTTGAAATGAGATTTCGATTTCAAACACACAAAGTACAAGTTTCCCATTTAGGCATCTTGAGCCAGCATTACTATAGTGAAGTTCAGTGCCCTGTAAACTGCTCAGCTGGGAACAAAATTGTACCTTAACACCATATTGCTCCCTCACAAAGGGGTGTACTACGAGTGAGGCTGGGGGAACGCAGCCCAGGCAGTGAAGAAGAGGGAGACACGCACCCGAACTCCAGCTGCACCGGCAGTCTTGCAGACGAACACAGAAGGCACCACAAGGCAAAGCAGCCTGCCAATAAGCAAGGCATAATGGACGCACACATTCATTTACAAACATACATGTACGTTTGTTAACCAACAGATGTGTCCATTCGCAAACAACACACTCATTTGTAAATTGAAAGACATGGATTTACAAATGTACATTTTATGAGTTGGCAGTAACGTGTTTACAAACAAAGCAGTATATGAAGTGTGACAGAAGGCACAAGTCAAACAATCATTTGGGTCATCCAAATGGTCACAAAAGCCGGTTGTCCACTGACCATGTTGCATAACTCATTCTAACTTGATTGATGGAGGTTGCCTTAGGACCATGTCACTCTGCATCATGACCTGAACATCACCGGATCAAAGGTAACAGTATACTTTACCTGAACTATAGTACACAACTGAATGTTTGTAGAACAGTAAGTTGTCATTCTAGGCAGAGCCGGCCCTGGGCATAGGTCATATAGGCAAATGCTAAAGGGACTGTGCGTCCATAGAGGCATCCTGAAGAGCATGCAAATGTTGTGCTGTCGTGGGGGGGGGGCACAAATGTAATTATGCCTAGTGACCCAGGGCCATTACTGATTCTAGGTCATTACATGTGTGTTACATGGCACCATGAAAAGGTGTAAGGACAGGTGCTAATGCTGCGCAGTGCGCAAGTAGATCAGTCCTGCCCAAGGCAGATTGTGTCTCACAATGCATATCAAAGAAAAACACACCCTGTTTAATGCACATCTGTTTTAAGCATACATTTGTTTTGTAGAATGGAAAGTAATAACTATCTTAATAAAAAAAAAAACCACACATTTAACAACAAAGCTGCCCTAAGACATTTAAAGATGACAGACTACACATGGAATTGGAGCTTTTTTTGTAATAAAACTGAACTTAGAAAACACTACATAACAAAAGAAGAAGAGATACTGGTTCGAAGGCAGATGGGTTTAGGTAAGAAATTGCCAGAAAAATACTTATGTTTATACAAATTAAGTGTTTACAGTTGTTTCCAAGCAGTTTTAAAAAGAGAACATCAAGTTTGACAATTGTTTATACACAGTGAGAAAGTGGAGAGACTTAAGCATAGCTAAGAAAATGGTAGAGGGAAGTGAGACTAATGTGCAAGCCAACCAATGTCTGAACAGGTGGAAATAGTGCTGCCACAATTGTGTACATCAGTGTCACCTACAGAACAGCTAGTTAGCATGGTTTCTACTTTTCCAACAGAAATGTTTACTGTAAATAACTTGTGATTGAGAAGTGGGTAAGTGCACTTCAGTTCCCATGGAGTTTGTCACCCTGTACTGGCTGGACAGAGAAATACCCCCCCCCCCTTTTTTTTTTACCTTTATGCTGAGTATGTATATGTTATGCTGTTGGAAATGTTTGTGTGCATGAAGGGCACCTAACCCTGTCATCAGTTCGAGACCTTCTTTGTAAGAGATTCCAGTGAGCCTGATGGAAGATAGGTGGAGTGTGCTGGTTGTTTACTACAATCATATCTACAGGAATTCCAAACCACTGAGAGGATTATGGGTGCTGATAAGTGAAACTTCTGCTTTATGTAGGCTCACATCTGCAAGGGTGCACAGCTGATAAACTCTTATAAACTCATTGTGTGTTCAGTCATAGGGTTTGCTTTATCAATGAATGATATACACTTTATGAATGTAAATGTGATTTTATGTGGTTTTGCAATTTATACTTGAACTAATTTATAGATACAAAATAGTTTAAAAGCATACCTCCTGCCATTATTGATAACAATAGATACATTTATTGTTTTATTCAGATTATGTTTGATAGCTCACTCAAATTATTCCACTGTCTGAAAGATACCATTAAAACAATTTAACACCAACCCTGTAAATTCTGCAGGAACATATGTCTGGTATAGTATTAGGTTGGACTCTGTAAAAGACTGTTAACACATCTACAAACACACATTCTTGGTCATAGTTTACAAACGTGTTTAAAATTGCAAAAGTCCAAGAGAGGAAAACATCTACCACCAAAGGAAAGTGACTGAAGGTCCTGCACACCACCTTCAAGAGAGAGGACAGCTTTCATACATTGAAGAGGGCCTGTAGCATGGAACATCACAATGATAATGCTATAATGTACATTAATGCAACAAATGAGATGCAGGCTGGTGGGAAGCCAAGGTGCTGTGGACCCGCATTCTGTGCCTGACATATTAAAAACAAAGGAATGCTGGGCCCGGCTTGCTGCTTCGATTCTCCTCTTCTAGACTCTCCTGTCCCTCCTTAGGTCATAGGTAGGGGAATGGGGACGTTTTTGAAGATCTTTTTACGCTTCTGCAAGCATGTTTCTTTGAAGTCAGTGCTAGACTTCAAGTCTGGATGTGGATAAATTAGACAAGTAGGACACGAAAGCACAAGATGAACATGTAATTATTTATGAACCAACAAAACACTTTAAAGATCAGTAAGGGTGTTTGTTCAGTACTAGCCTTTAATAATCTTTAATGTTTTACCATGAACCTTAATCAGAACTTATCTTGCACTCAGTCACTGAAATACGGCTACTGAGGGTACTGGTAAAATTAAGGAATGTACAAGTCATCTTGCATGAGAAGAGGCAGGAATGGTAACACAGTAAACTGAAAGAGTTACCCAGTCTATTATAGTGTAATGGGAGTACTGCGACTCAAGACATAAATTAACAAAAACGAACAATGTTGAAGGGCTACGTAAACATTCTCTGCACACGTTTACAGCCTTTCAGGTGAAGTTGCAGTTTGGTAAGCACTATCAATTTACCTGTACACACCACAGCGCACACAACTCACCAGGGTGCCCCTTTTCACACAGGCATCTTATCAGTTCATGCTTCTTGTCCCCATTATGTGGTAGACCGAGTCCCTTTTTGCATTTTGGTGTCTTACCAAGAACTGTGCAAGCACATCGAGGGGCTGTGTGTAAGAGAGTGATAGAGAGAGACTACGTGTAGCAGCAATACTGTCCAAAACATCAAGAAAGCATTAGTTAAATTCATTGCTTCATCTTATTCACTTGGTTTTATTGACAAGAGTATGCAGTACAATGATACAGTTGCGTAGGATATTTTTAAAATGCAATTCACTTTAAAAGCTGACTTTACATGTCACTGGACAGATTCTGCACAGGTGCACACAGTTTCAGATAAGGCACACTTACTCTTGCATTTGCATGGATACTTTTTCAGAGACTGAGCTGTGGAAAAGAAAGTGAACAGTACATTTTACATGAATTTACAAAATCACTGTTAGAGAGAGTAAAGTCAGGAGAATTCTGGCTAAATCTTGCTTCATCTGCACTATTTGACAACTCTGAAGCTTTGGATTGTTTTGATGCTGTTCAAGAACAAGCATGAGAAGTCCTACCTGTGTGGTCACACCACAGGACAGCCAGTAGCATCAGAAGTGCAGTCACAGGAAGGACATTCGACATGCTGGCTGTGATGGTTGGCTCCACATCTGATCGGTGTGCTTGCATGGCCCTTCATATAAACCCAGTCAATGACCCGCCCTTCTGCACATATGGTGAAATTAGTAAGCCCTGAACCGGAAAAATGAGTCTCAACAGGCTCCGAGATCTTTTATTCAGTGTTGAAAAACTCCAACCCCTTAGGTTTTTACGTATTGAGTTTTATTAAGTGGAGAAAGTAATCTTAGACCCTGTGTATAAGTACTTAAGAATATACAATTTCTTGTAACCATATCTTTGAAATCGCACTTCACTGTAGTTCTCTCAGTCTCAGATCAATTATCAACCTCATCTAAAGTTGAAAAAAAATTCTTTTTTTTTCCCCCTGTAATAATGAGTGAATCTGTTTTGTGAACTTGATATACTTCTTTTAAAACATCCAAATATTCCCTCAAATTCTCTGACATGAATCAATATCTGCATCCCATACTGATTACACCTGTTGGTGACAGTTGAGCAGTGATGGTAACAACTGGGTCAGCACAAATCACTTGTGGTGATGGTGTTTTATTTACCCCAAAATGGGAAACCCCATGCCTTCAGTGAAGAGAAAATGTAAATAAAGTACCAGAAAAAACCTTAAATATTTTAATAGTAATTGAACTAATGAAATCTTGTGTCAGCCATCACCACATAACCTGCACTTCACTGTAAAGCTCTCTGACAGTTCCTCTCTCTGACTGACCCAGCCCCTTAACATAGCAGAAGCAGCTGACAAATACTGGCAGGCCAAGGTGAGTGCAGCAATGACAGGAGTGAAAGCAAAATTCAGCTATGAGAGGAGTTTTGTGAATCCATGGAAAATTACTTTAATTTGGCCTCAAACACATTCTGGAAAAATCAGGAGGAAGAAGCAGGCCTTTTTCCGTGCTGTACCAGCCGGGATGGAATACTGTTCATGTCAACTTTAGATAATACAGTCTGAATGTGGAAGAACTTTGAAATCCTGAATCCCACTGACACACCTTCCATTCAGTAAGTAAACCTGGCAGACTTAGAGGAGGACTTGCCCATCACTAGGACTGGGGTTACTGCAATTAAAAAACATAAGGTATCAAATAAACCTTCTTTACTATAGCTATCTTATTACAGCTGGCATTTAACAGTATACAGGATGCTCATGCTCTCCACCAAACCTGCACTGTGTTAAGTCACTTTCAAAATAGAAGAGAACACAAAACACTTGAATTAATGTGAACATAAATATTGGTGTCTATGTGTTAATGTTTATATATATAAAAAAAACGGTCAAAGAATTCCTTGGTGGTGTAACATTTGAACAGAGAGAGATGAGATCCTCTTTGGCGTGCAGCATTTATTGAAGGGCCAGACACAATAAGAGTCTATGAAACAGGTGAGCAGTCAGTAAACTGGGAGGATCAATCCTTGACAAAAATGCAGGCAGGAGAAGACACAAGGTAGGCAAGGGACTCACAGCAGCCAGGACAATTGAAGGGAGGCAAAACAACAAGACAGAGCTGCAAGTACATGCTCAGTAGTTAGCATAGCCAAACAATACAAAACTGAGCTCTGGTCTTTTATGCCAGGGCTGAATGAGGCACAGGTGGTGTACTCTGAGGCAGGGGCGTGACGAGTGGCAGGGCTCCTGCAAGGAACACGATTATCCGTGAATTCCTGAAAGCTCTTCATGTTATTGGGATGCCCTGGCTGACATGCCTTTTCAGCATTGCATGAAAGCCTCTGTTTAATTCAAATTTATAGGAAAATGTCTGGCAGTCATCTTGTGTACAGCTTCTCCTGTTAAGGGTTGCGGGGAAGCCTGGAGCCCATCCCAGAACACGTAGGGTGCAGGGCAGGGGACACCCAGGGCAGGGTGCCAACCCACCGCACGGCACACACATCAACCTAACCTGCATGTCTTTGGACTGTGGGAGGAAACCGGAGAACTGCCAGTGCTGAATGAGGTGGTGCACAGAGAGAACATGCAAACAGACCCAAGGTGGGAATCAAACCCCAGACCTAGAGGTGCGAGGCAACAGTGCTAACCACCACACCACTGTGCCGCCTATAGGAAAATGATTAATTACACAAATTTAGGTGTGAGCCTTTCCCCCTGTTTCTAGGCCTTTCTAGACTTTTCCTCCTTTGTGTTCCTCTTGTGGCTCGTGTTAATTCCATTAGTGTTTCCATTTGTTCTTCCCTCGTTGTCTCTCCTATTTAAACCCTGTCTTTCTGTCAGTCCCCTGCTGGTTACTGAAGAATGTACATATAACTTTAAAGTCTTGTTGTTGTAGCTGTGCATTACTGCATTCAGACCTCAGCTCTCTCTCTCAAATTTGCTACACCTCCATTTAGTATTTGGAATGTTCTTCTTTTTAACTAGATATATTCCTAGAAATATTTTAATAAATGACATTTTGCAGAATTAGGTTAATGTTTTACTTGCCAGATAGAGACATGTTGTGCTATGACAGAAAGTTACTTAAGTCATTCACTTGTGTGAAGGGAAAGCAAAAAAATTCCTGTTTTACCACAAATGTTGAAAATGGTTTTTACTACATTTTGCCATCAAACCCTTCAACTGGACATCAGCTGTGAACCAAAGTTCTTGTTTGCTCCACGTGGTGATGGTTATGGAGACAGTGCCACTTGTTGATGTAGCCAGTGATGGTTGATTGGTTCTTACAGATTGTTTGTTTGTGTGGCTGCTTGTTTGAACATCACCCAGACTGTTCTGGAAGCAGTCCTGCAATGCCAAGGAGGCACCAGACTACAATGTGTTTAAGCATTGGCTCAAAAAACATTGCAGACAGATGATCTGAGTGCCTGAGGTGGGTCCAGGCTCAGGTGTATATGCGTCCTGGATGTTTATGTAGACCCAGTTCAGCATGTTTTCAGCACATGTTGCAGTTTAAATTCTGGTAAAACTTTGGCTGGATGGACATGAGATTAGTGTGGCAAAAGTCTCCAGCAACAATGAAAAAGCCATCAAGTGAGTGGTTTGCAACACACTGAAGCTTGAATGCAGTTCAGTGAAAACAGTCTTAGCTTTACCACTCAGAGGGTTATATTCAGCAATGATAATGACAGCGCTGAACTCTATTTGTAAATAGTATGATCTGCACTTACCAGTGCTGATGAATAGCAACTAGGGTCAACTACAGCATTTCCATAATATTCAGAGTTTACAGTCAATCAATCTGCCATCCTTGCTCTTACCAGAGAGAGCAGTGATTCTGTTGGCACAGAACACAGTGTGTCTGTGTGGCCAGATGGCTGCCCTGAAACATTAGCATTTACTCACACCTCAGAAGATATAAGCACAGCAGACCCTGGATGTCTAACTAGAGAGGTGTTCTCTTCATGTCCAGTAGCGCAATGAGGGTGTATGGTCACACACACCGGCTACAATGTTAAATACATATGCAATCTTTTTAAGTAGGTCAGAAATAACATCTTACATTTATGTGCAATGATTGTTTTATTGCTTTTTAACCAAACTGCCTGAATTTTTCATACTGACTGATATTTTACATACAGTAAAATATCCTCACACCATAACCCTGTTATCCAATGTGCTTATTCTAGCTGAGTCTTTCTTTTTTTCTTTGGATTTAGAAAGGTGTGACAAGGTATTTTTTTTCCCACATACATACATGTATGACTGCAAATGAAGCACAAGGAAACGGCACAAACTAGCCAACATGGAAATTCATATCGTCAGAATCTGTTTATTAACCAAGTATGCAGGCATACAATGAATGTGTCTGTGTTAGCTTCCCAAATACAAGACATGATGGCAATAAAAATAATGAATGAATATGAGATCTGACAGAGTTCAGACCTCCAGAGCCCATATCCTCATCATTGATGTTATCCATAGTTTGAGGGCAAAGGTGGTTCACAAAAACAGGTTACATTTTTCAGCCTGCTACGACTTGTTTAGTGTGGGCTAACTGCCTTTAAGTTGTAGCAGGAAATATTGTAATGTCGGCATGCATTACCCACCGGCACTGTTGTGGGAGGGGACAATCAAATTTGTATTTCCCAGCAGTACCCTGTAAATAGTTGTCACTGTAAGTGTGTTTGTGAGTGAGAATGGAAACGCTCCCCCTCGTTTCCCTGTATGACTGACTTTTGCATGGCTGTCTTGATGCATGTCTGCTTATGCCCTTTTTTTGACCAGACACAGACTCAGCCCCCCAGACTCACTCAGGCTTCTCAGAGGTTTTCTTTGGACATGATTAAAAATTTGCGTGTTAGGAGGACAGCACAGGTAGGATGGTTTGGAGACAAAGTGAGCGAGGCGAGACTTAGATGGTTTGGACACATGCAGAGGAGGGACACAGAGTATATAGGGAAATAATGCTGAGGATGGAGCTGCCAGACAGGAGGAGAAGAGAAAGGTCAAAGAGGAGGTTTATGGATGTAGTGCGGGAGGACATGAGAGAGGCTGGGGTGAGAGAGGAAGCTGCAGAGAACAGGTTGGTATGGAAAAAGATTGGCTGTAGCGGCCCCTAGAGGGAACAGCCGAAAGAGCAAGAAGAACCATTGTATTCCAATATCCAATTTTAAGGTTTAAACTGTTAACGGCTGAGGGTTGAGGAATCTCTCAAAAGGACTGCGATCTTTGAGGACTTGGTATCCTACCCCTTCTCTGTCTGCAGGAAGTTCACCTGAGGCACGAGCAGGACGTGGCTCTCTTCTCACAGGCTTAGGAGAGGGATGAGTCCCACTGGAGCATGGGCGGTGTCCACTCAACAGGCGTCGGCATACTGTTTCGGGACCGACCCTTTGAAGAACTGAGTACCTTCACTGCAGTGCAGGGAAGGGAATTAGGGACGTTATCTGGAGAGGACAACACTTCCAGGTGATGTGTGTCTATACTCCAGTGGAGGCCTCGTCCGCATCACCTTTTTTGAGGAACTGTCCCAATTTTGTGTCACTAACAGAAACTTAATTTTAGCAGATGATTTTAACATTTTTTGGAGGGTAGAGGGGATGTCAGTACTAAACATTTTCAAAATCTTATCCGCAGCTTCAACCTTACTGATGCTAATAAGGTGTGCTCCCATGGAGCACACCTTACTGATGGTTTAAAGTTTTGCAACCCCACAGGTCCAGGACTAACCTGGCACAGCAGTTGTGGGGGCAGCAGCCAGCTGGACAACATCCTGGCTTCACACCCCATTGTTTTTATCAAAGCCTTTTTGTCTCCATAGTATGGCCTCCAGGGACATGTGGTTGGAGAACCAGTTTCCTTTAACGCCCCTATCTTTGGTAGGGGCTACTGGAAGATGAATGTGGAGATATTAGAAGAGAGTTTCAGTCTCTCTTCAGGGAAAATTTTTTGGCACAGCGAAACTGTAAGGTAGCCTACCCCTCCACAGCTGCATGGTGGAAGAGTGTTAAAGAGAGGGTTGTGATCCACTACTGCAGCCAACGTAAAGCCAGTAGGCTTTACAAAGTTCGTATTTTGGAGAAAGAGCTCCAAAAAGAATATGCCCACCATAAAAATATGCCAATCATAACAGTGATTTCAACCATGAAAACATGTGAGCCCTTTAGGCTAGGTTTGGGGTTCTGCATGAGCAGTTGGCAGTGGCTCTACTGTTTGAAGCCAGGTTACTTTGCCAGTGAAAATGAGAAGTGCACCACCCACTTCTTCCAATACGTCAAAAAGACCTGAGAGAAGAGATCCGTCGCCTCTCTCAGGGACCTCCAGGGCTGGGCCGTCTCAGATTTGGAGCGGATGCTAGGGGTTGCTAGAGATTTTTATTTTAACCATTTTAAAAGGAGAGAGACAGACTCAGAAGTAGGGGAGCATTTTTTATCCTTCATTGAGCCCAGTCCTCTAAGTGATGCTCAGGACAGCTTAGAGGCCCCCTTTACTCTAGCTGAGCTGACCAAGGTACTCAGCAAGATTACTCAGCATAAGGTCCCCGGTCTCAATGGACTCCTGGTGGAGTTTTACTGCATGTTCTGGGATGTGCTAGGGCTAGCGATATTAGAAGTAGCCGAGGACGTGCAGCATCAGGGCATGCTCACCAAGAGCATGAGTGTCAGTGTGCTCTCTTTGTTGTACAAGAAGGGCGATCACTCTGACTTGGCCAAGTGGAGGTGCCTGTCCATGCTTTATGTCAATGTTAAAATTGTCGCTAAGATCCAGTTAGAGCACTTCTGGTTCACAGCGACCAGACCTGTGGTGTCCTGGGCAGACCTACAACTTGGAATCTGCACCTGATCTGGGACATGATTGCCTGGGTCAAGGACAGAAAAACCTCTGACACTGGTGAGCCTAGACCAGAAGGTATTTGACCGGGTAGACCATCACATTCTGGCTGGGGTTTTGCGCAGGCTAGATTTTGGGCCCAGATTTTTAGGATGAATAGAAACGCTGTACGCAGAGGTCAGAAGCCATGTTTCCATGAACGGCTCCCTCAGCGAAATGGTGCCCCAGGTTAGTGGAGTTGAGACAGGGGTGCCCTCTCTCCTCGCTCCTCTACGTGCTCTACATAGAGCCCCATCCCAAAATAGATGGCTTGCTCCTGACGGGGAGTCATGGTAAGATGGTGAAACTGGTCTAGTATGCAGATGACACTGTTGTGTGCTCGGACCGGTACTGGGGGTCTACTTCTTAGCAGGAGGTGCTGCCCAAGCATACTGGGGGAAGTAATTAGCCATTGCAAATTGTAAGATGGGGCTGTGGAAGGCCAGGTCCCTGTCCTTCATTGGTAAGGTGTTAGCCCTGAAAGTAGATATTCTTCTTACTCTCCTCTACCTCGGCCACGTTTACCCCATGCAGTACTACATGTGACGTTACTTCACTAGAGACGTGTTTAATCTCATCTGGGGGGGGGTAGGTATAAGTACATGAGTAGAGAGGTGATGTACCTGGGCAAGCACAAAGGGGGAGGGATGTTCCTGATTTCCCTTTTAAGTTTGACTACCTGTTTTTCTTTCTTAGCTCTGTACATCTCTGGCGGCTCCCACGGAACACACCCATCAGTACTTTCTGTGGTTGTGGCTGTCCTAGCCCATGGACCGGCTAGTCAGCAGTTGGTCCAACTCCTGCCCCAAGGCCAAGACACTGCTGGACCACCATGACCATGCAGTAAGATGGAGTAAGTCAACCAGAGGCCCTCTCCAAGCATTGCATCCTGTACAAGGGCATGCTAGAACAGAGAGGTGCTCGTGCTGGCTTAGGCCTGGATGATGACCATGGACTAGGTTTGAGCCTATGGGCTTGGATCATCGACTACAGGACCTGAACTGGTAATTCGTTCATCACAAGTTGCCAGTCAGGGATGTTCAATATAGACACAAACTCACCAGGCACCCAGGCGGCCCCAGACCCGGCTGTTCAGGTGACAAAACCATTGAACTTATGTTTTGGTACTGCGGGTATGTGCAAGGTGTCTGAAGACATGTGGCTCGTTTGTGTAGAATGCTAGATCCACAGTTTGTGTTGACCCAGGCAAAGGTGATGAAGGGGTGGCCTCAGGGCGCACAGACTCCCTCCCTGTCGCAGATGTGGCTGCTTGTTAGTGTGACCACTTTGGAGCGCAAGGGCAGCGCTCGTCCAAAGATGGACAGACTTGGCCACCTGAGGGTTTGTGGCCAAAGGTCTGTGCTGATCTAACTTTTAGGACTGAACACGATGTCACTTGGTGGGGCTTCCATGTGGTGAAGGAGGGGTGGAAGGGCCTCCTTGAGCTGTAGGTGCCATCGGTTTCTTAAGGTTACACTGTTTCCTGTGCAAAGGTAAGTGGAGCAGTACTGGTTAAGTTCACATCTCATGGGTGTTGGAGGTTTTGTGGGGCCCTTTAATGCTTCACAAATATTGGATCACTTTCCATTTTAAAACTTGGTTTAGCAATTTTGAGTATCAAAGGTTTTACTTTTAACTATTTATCAGGCACAGCCACACTGACCTCTTTACATCCTAAAGGTTGAGTTGGCATGTTGAGAAGGATTTTAAACTATGGTTTCAAAATATGTCTATTTTATTGTATTTGTGTGTTTGTGATCATTCTGTTGTATTGTATTATTGATGCCTTTATTGTATTATCATTTATTATTATTGTTAATAATAATAATAATATTAATAGTTATTATTATTATTTATCATCTGCCGTAATGATGAGAGATGAATACCCAGTATTGAGTTCACTCTGGAGAGATCCTTCTTACTGGTTAAGGGGGGTGGGGGGCGTTTTCAGGGCTAAATAAGAAGTTCGGTGACAATACAGCGACTGCTTTCTTGTCTTAAATGACTAACTCTGGTCGGCACTACGATGTTATCGGGCTACTTTTATTCATTATTTAATTTACTTCAGATGTATTATGAAAATGCACGTTAAAATAAATGTAAAATTTTATTTAAATACCTTAAAAAATCACCCGTTGAACAAAAGATGAGAGCTGTATGTTGCTTTTACGTTAGTATGCATCTTAAGTTATGATTTACAGAACTGGCTGCGAACTAAAACTACCGTATATCACGTAAGATTTGTAAAGTTACAATTCTACTCGCGAAAACAGATTTCACACAATTTTATTTACATACATTTTCAGAAATGTCTTAATTCAACTCCAGTCTCCACGCTTCGTGTTCCATCTGTGTCATTTTCACCCCGTAAAATTTATTTTCAAATTCAGTCTCACCGTTAAAGCAGTTCAGATTCACACGTACGCGGTGTATTACAAAAAGTTTAATATATGGAGGATCTAAACCAAAATGTTCGT
Organism: Chitala chitala; assembly: GCA_025773905.1. Taxonomy (NCBI): domain Eukaryota; kingdom Metazoa; phylum Chordata; class Actinopteri; order Osteoglossiformes; family Notopteridae; genus Chitala; species Chitala chitala. The sequence goes on from JABJVR010003785.1 coordinate 15,007, forward strand.
GATTTAATGCTTCGTGGCTTGAAAGAGATATTGCGTTGTTCTCACGTTAAAAATGCCCCCGGCGTATGACTCAAAAAGAGAAACCGTGGGAATGCCCCTGTGGGGCTCCTTTAAGACACGGTGACTTCCTGGTGAGTGCGGTGTGAAAACAACAGGCAGACGGCAAGTTAGAAACGCGACAGAGCGGACATTTCCCACGCCGACATTTCTAGAGCATTTTACAGGTCGGGGAGAGTAAAATATATATACACCGTTTATAACTAGATATAGACTTTGAAATATCAGTATAAAACGTGGCGTTCCGTTAATAAGTGTAATGGTGTTAGCTGGCTTGCTTCCGCATCTTTGTAACTCTTAATGATGAGTAAGATGTAGGTTTAAATGTTGTTTAAAATCAGACCTGTGTGTGTGAATATATATATATATATATATATATATATATATATATATACGAACAGAAATATGTTGTTTTTATGGTAGCTGAGCGAATATACAGA
>JABJVR010003787.1:0-15498 GCA_025773905.1 Chitala chitala
GATGTGCTCTCAATCTGGGAATGCCCATTTCCGTTCTTTGGCCGCTGCCTCACCCATACTCTACCAGTTTATTTTTTCCAATTACAAGCCAGTTAGTCGATATCCCTGAATCTCAGTGTTGCCAAGAGACCTGTAACAGAGACCGTGGATGAAATGCTGTTACTGGAAAAGGAATAAAGGGAAAAGAAAAAAGAACACATGCAGGGGTTTTGGAAAGTCTGATGCCCCATACTGTTCATTTTTCTAACAAACAAAAAAATAAACAAATGTAGGAACAAACTACTTTCTAAAGTTACACATAACATTAATCTTAGCATTTTATAATGTGTTTATTATTATTATTATTTAAGATGCAGCACAGGTAGTCCTGTTCACTTTGCCACTAATTGAACTCCAGGCGTTTACTGACCTCTACTGGCTTATTTTAGTAAGTGCTTCTGTTGCTATGGTGACAGGACCTGGAATGTGACGTATCAGTGGAAGAGGATAACCGTCAGGAGTGGATTTTCACCCTTTACGACTTTGACAACAGCGGCAAAGTCACAAAAGAGGTATGAAATCTGCAACCATGTGAAAATATTTGTTTCTGAGAGAAATTTAAAACTAGTGAAATCAAAGGTTCTTCCCTGTAGCAATGAATCTCAATTCAGTAGTCATGTGTCTGACATGTGTCTGTTAATTTGGTCAGGCTGGGGGGGTCTACACTATTAACATGTGACCTACATGCACGACACAAAGACAAATCAAAGACATTCTTCCTGAAGTAGTACAGAAAGGCCCTGTGGTGGGTTGGCGCCCCACCCTGGGTGTCCCCTGCCCTGCGCCCTATGTGCTCTGGGATGGGCTCCGGGCTTCCCCGCGACCCTCACCAGGAATAAGCGGTTAAGATAATGGATGGATGGATAGTACAGAAAGGTACTGAATGCAGCTGGTGACACACTTTGGTTGACATGGATATGTTTATCCTGAATACCTACTTTTGGCAGGACATGTCCAGTCTGATGCACACCATTTACGATGTGGTGGATGCCTCTGTGAACCACTCGTCTAGCAGCAATAGCAGGATCCTCCGGGTGAAGCTGACTGTCACCCCGGGACCTGCAGACCACAGGAGAGATGCGCCCAGCAAGGGCCCAGGTGAGAAACAGACCAGACTTGCGCATGCCATGTTGTCGGTTAATTTGATGTGTTTTCTCACACTTCGGCAGTGTCTTGAGAGTGTGCGACCTTTGCTAACACTGTTCTACTCGTCCCCAGACCGGGAGCAGAGCCGCTGCCGGACTGAGGTGGACCATCACGAAGAGGGACGCTGGGTGGACAAGAGGCACTCCGCTCACTTCAGGTACATGCAGAACACTGACGGCAACAGCCTGTTACCATCTCCAAAGATGGAATGCCGTGACGTATTTGAAGGTGTGGTCATGCTATGGAAGAATTCAGGTTTAAAGTGGTATAAATCCACTTTAAATGCAAGTTACTATAACTCAGTTTTTCTGGTTCTAGTAAAATTGAAACCTTGAGCACAAAAATTAAATTTTTTACTCATGAAACAATAATAGTCTCTGTGTGGTGGTTCAGTGGTTAGCACGATTTGCCCTGTACCTCTGAGATTGGGGGTTTGAATTCCAGCCACTGGGGCTGCACAAAGCAGGGCATGTCCAGTGCTGGTCCCAGGCCTGGATAAAATGGGGAAGGGCATCCGGTGTAAAAAGCTGTGCCAAGTCGATGTGTAGATCGTTAAGTGAATGCCAGTCAGTCTGCTGGGAGAAGCAGCTGAAAGTTGACCGCTACTGTTGAGACAATAATCCCCCGTTCTCAATCTTAACTGGAATCAATTTTGGTGCTCACTTAATATTCATGCATTTTTCTAGGTACCGACGTAACACAGACAGCATCAGTAATGAAGTTTCCTTTTTTATCCTCCTCCAGAAGACAGAACATTGAGGGCCCCTCAAGTGTAGAGAGGAACCAGTACTGTCTGGATGAGAACACAGAGAGACGGAATCACTACCTGGACCTGGCTGGCATAGAAAACTACACCTCCCGATTCGAAGGAGGTAACTTTGCTGCTCACTAAAGGGACGTTATCTAGAGGGAAATTTAACTGTATATCTCATTCTGCATACAGGTAGGACTTTATGGGATATGGGGAATAAGAATGGATAGCATGTCATTTACATGTGAACCAGTAGATGGCGCACAGCTCAGGGAAATGACAAAACATCTATAGACGTTATTGTCTTCTTTAATTTCATTTGAATCTTACTGATATCATTTAGTTGCGTTTGAAAAAGGAACCTGTATATTTATCAAATTTTAGTTAACAAAAAAGGAAAAAGCATTTAATTAAACTATAAATAAAAATGTAAAATGTAATTCTTTTTTTATGAAGAGGATGATTTGCTTTGGGTTTTTTCCTTGTTCTCATGGATATTTTTGAAATACCAACTCATTCAGTAATCATCCATTAAGTAAAAAAAACCAAGTGAGGCCTATATTTAAGGCTGGTAACACCATCAGTCTTCTCTCATGCTTTTGTGCTGATCAGGAGCCCCACCAACACAACCTCACCAGGACCCGTATGGACGAGTGTTCACATCCCAGATTGGCGCCCGCTCTCAGGAGTCTGAGGCGCATGCGGCTCATCAGCGCCGTTCACAGGTCCTCAGTGAAAACTGCGCTTTCATGGAAATGCGCGGGAGGGGCACCCAGTTCCTCAGATCACCGAAGGGGACACTGAGGGGTGCAGGAGGGAACCTGGTAGGTGGGGCTGGAGGGGGCAGGTCTGGCAGGTCGCAGCCCACTCCCCAGGCTGGACTGGGTGCACAGGACTGGTTCCACATGCCCACCCAGAACCCTGGGGCAACCCCCCTGCACCAACAGCACCAACAGCAGCACCAGCTACAGCACAGCTCCAGCAAGCGAGTCCGGGCAAAGGCCAAGGATGCGTTTTCCCCATCCAGGGCCTCCTTCCCGGTGCAGCTGCAGCAGCCTGCCTACGTCGCCCCCCCAGGTCTAGACAAGGAGCAGCCCCCCACCATGCTGGGCAGCCCTGGGCTCACGGTGCCTGTCGTCCAGAGGCATGAGCACCACCATCATCACGAGCACCACCACCATCATCACTACCACCACTATCACCAGTCATGAGCCTGGCAACGCCCCCACCATGCCAGGCAGCCCTGGGCTCACGGTGCCTTTCTCCGTAGGCACCCAGATTGCCACCGTCATCGCTACCAACACTACCGCCGGTCCTGAGCCTGGCAGTCTCCCCTGTGCTCATGGTGCCTGTCACTCAGAGGCACCAGCTTTGCCACCGTCATCACTGCCACCAGTTTGACCAGTCGTCATGAACCTGGCGTGCCGCCTCGCACTCTGCAAGAGGCCAGAGGAGGGTGGGCCTGCAATAACACAGCCTCAGGTCCATCTCCCTCCTCCATCATAACAGTTTAACTCAACTTGTGCCTACATGATTAAGCTACTAACATACGTGCTGTATGATCGTTATCAATAAAAGAGACTGTTAATAATGTCCCAACAAAGTTTGATAATATGCTTCAAAAGTTATATTTTCTGAATGTTGATTACAGAGGTTATATTGCATATATTGTGTACAATGTGTCACTTAACCAAAAGGACAGAAACGTACATGCATTGTCCTGTTTACAGCATGCTCATACGCCCCAGTGAATAATTTGCTATCTTGTAGTCCTTCTCCCAGCCAAGTCTTCCAGGTGGAAATAAAAGGTGCTGCTGTTTTATTTAAAAAAAAAAAAGAAAAAAAAAAAGAGAAAAAAGGCCGTTTCTCCAGCTGGAGGCAAGCTGTGAAGTGGGGCCATTCCTGTGGGTTTATTTTATAATGCATAACCTATCATAAATCACCACTGCCTTTATGAATTTACCATAAATGCCTTTCTGATAATCGTGTATTACTGTAAAATTATATAATATGTGCATATTTATTGTTGTACTTATATATGCATATTATTTTACGCATTTTAATAAACACATTATTTGAAATAGTTTACATACGGTTTATTTGATTTATGTTCTTTTGGGGCAGCCGAACACAAGTGTTCCTTTAGTTATCGGATGTCTCCTTGTTACGTTTCTAGGTTTAGGTTTCTTAATGTTATACATTTTTGTGTCAGTAGGAGATTGTGGTAAGTATGTGTTGTGTTTGGTTATTGGCAATTTAAAAAACACAAATAAATGGCCCTTTGTCAGAGGGTAAGTAAGCTGTCACATTGTCTGTGTTTTGTAAAACAACCAACCACTGCTGTTTTACTGGCTTCCTGAATCAGAGTTCTGTCTTGGCAAGGCAGCCCACGATGCAACAGTCAACTGTATCACTCCACATACAGGCTGCCGTGTGAGTTGCAAGTAAACAGATTTTCAGTGTTTTCACACCGTATGATGACTATTATTGCGAAAGCCATGTTAGAAGGTATAGGATCAGGGCTGGATTATCCGTTAGGCTAAGTAGGCTGAAGCCTACAGTCTCAAGAGCTCAAGAGGGCCCATACAAAATAGTTTTTCTTTTATTTATAAACATTATTTGTGCAGTCATAATGGTGCTCTGCAGACCCTCTCAATTTTGCCTCTGCCACGAACAATGACTTGACACTAACATTCCTACAAACGGAGCCACTACGCTAACCAAACGAGAGATAATGGAAATCCAGTATCCTATAAAAATAAAATTCTCCCAGGTTGGGGCACACCCCTAACAAGTGACTGAGTAGAAAATATAAATGGTAAATACATGTATTATAAAATATATTTATTTACCGTTTCAGAGCAACTGCCAGAAACATTACCATGTGACTCGAGATGTAATGATTCACGACAAACTGTTTTTTAATTTTTGTAATTTAAAAGAAGGTATATATTACATATAATTCTAGCAAAGTAGAAGCTTGCAATAATATAGAAACGCAATCCATATATAGTCTTTTTGGGGACATTTTTAATGCCACCCCTACTCTGATTGTGTACCCTCCACACGGTTTTTAATGACCAGGGCTCTGTAACTAAATTCAAATGCTTACTTACTATTGATTACGTTTGTGATCTGCAACCTTTAATCCAATATCTAATAATTATTTCCCAGTCACAACATCTAAAGTGTTTTACATTTTCTTATGGAAAGTTCATAATAAAAAGTCAAAAATTAATAATAGATTTATTAAGCAACGACAAAAAATGACTGAAAAAGCCCAGCTATGAAATCTGAATTCTCTCTAGTTGAGATTCGCACCTTGAAACTCCCGTCACTGCATTTAAAACTAACCACTTTCAACGAAACGTTCAGCTTTGAAGGAACTTGGTACATTATAATCACCCCCCCCCCCGCCATGTGTGTCGCAATTACCACCGAGCCCCGTCTTTCAGCGCTGGCCGTCAGGGATTTGTTCATGGGGCAAAAAGAACCCAGCAGAGACGAACAATAGCCGCAGTGAAAGGGGAGGGGAGGGTGGACTAAATGCAAATATATCCAGTTTGTGCGGCTGGGAGAACCTCCCTGAGCCTTGACAACTAGTCATCATCCGTCCAACGTGTATTGGCGCTTGAAAGCTGTGCAGCTCTAAAACTTGGCCAGCACCCTTTTGGGTGTCCCCATCCACGAGGTGACTTGGATCAACACTCTAATATTTCTAAATGCGGCTCATTACTAACATCACCCTTCCGCAAACCTGCGTTGCAGCTTGTTGGCGAAGCTAGGCGACGACCTGCGGTTTTTTTGTTGAATAAACGGATGTGACAGCTCCATGCACCTGCACACGTTTTAGCGAAGGTAAGAGACAGCCCGGTGCACAATACCGGGCCATCAGTTGCGGAACGTGTATCTGCAACTCTTCCTATGCGCGGTCACGGTGCGACTACTGCAAACTCCAAAGATATATTTCTCACAACACATGAGTGTTAATTTTCGGTTCTACCGTCACACTGCAAAGTTTGCCATGCTAAAAATGAAAATCGTATTATGCGATCAGCTGGGGTGTAATGAATGTTAAATTAGGTTCATGCACTCAGTAATTGTGCGCTGTGAAGAAGCATATGAATTCTGCTTTTCTGATATCACCTGGAAAACGCGCGATGTTTTCCCGAATGCAGTTTAACTTTTCTTCACGAATGAAGATACCGACGCATGTTACTTTGTGCACAGCGCTTTGCTGAACAAAAACCTGAGGGAAAGTATTTCTTCCTGCGCGCAGATAGACAGTTGCTTTTCTGCGAGACGTGCATGAGAAAGGCTTAACTACACAATAGGCACAGTTGGAGCCCGGCAGTTCAAGATGCAAGATTTAGAATATGAATTTCCATTTTAAATCTTTAAAAACAAGGAACGTATGCTTCATGAACGCAGAAAGAGAAATTTATTTAATTCTTAAACGTTGTCTGAGTGCTGTTGTCTACGAACAGTCTTGAAGCATTTATTTTACGTGTTGCTGGGTAGTTGCCCCCTGGAAGAAAATTGGAGGAGCCAGGAAACTAAGAAAAGTGATTTTTCTTTACTTTTGGATACAAGGATTTGAAATAAGAATAATTTAAATAACCAGGCTGTTAGAACTTGGTGCATTGGAAATGGCCGCAATCAAGTGGCACAGTAAATGTTTACGAGGTTTTTTTGAGAACGGCTTTGCCTTAGAATTGCTTCAAAGAGGTTTCCAGATGAATTCTGTCTAGAACAATTGCTTTATTTTGCACACACAGAGCCCCACCCTCTGACACCCCATTCCCCACTTCCAGTTTCCACTTGATTAAGCCCCAAGCTCCTTGAGTTCAGTCTGGAGAGAAAATGGTTGACTAATTCTAAGGAGGGAGGGCACTATACAAAGCTGGAGGATGCTTCCCCCCCTTCTTATTTTTTGTAAAACAGGAAAAGGCTGTCTTTCACTACCCAAATTTGTTCACACTATTCATAGAAAAAAACAGACAATATGGGTGGCTGCTGGTCTTCTTAATATAGGCCTTATAAGACAGAAACACACTGAGACCTTATGGCACTGAGATCAGATTATCGGTGTAAGGACGCTGAAGACGGGCTATAGGTCAGTATTTCCTGAACTAGTGTTTAAGGGATATGGATGGATGCTTGGTGTGTATTATTGCTGTTGTCTCACTCCTCTCAGGGTTGCAGGTTCAAGTCTAACCTTTGACATCATGTGTGGAGTTAGCATGTTTTCCCTGTGTGGAAGAAAGACTACTTCTATCTACATTGTGAAAACACTGTATGGCAGCAGTTACCACTGGCCATGCTGTCAGCTGCTGACACTGAATGGACTCATGTATCAGATACTGTAATTTGTGAGATGTTTTATAATATGGTTGCGGTGGGCCATGTGACGATAATTTATTGTGACTGGTTGCAGTTGCACCCACAAAACATGTTTTAGTTATTCTAAGAATGTAAGAATTGCGATACATCTGTATCCTTAATCATCATAATAATAGAATAAAAAATGGCTGTCACACAATCCCTGCATGTTGGGAGGCTACAACAAATCCACAACAAAGATTAACACTGTCTACCTAATACTTTTTCGCCAATATGCATCTTAGTCGATTTCAACCTATTGACTACATCATGAACTAAAACAAAATTGTATTTATATACCATTGGACTGCTAAAATATATTTTTCACGCGCAGTTAAATAACATGGTTGTTGGCCAATGGTGATAAATGTTCGTTTGCACTTGAAGCTTTTGAACATTAAGTAATAGTTAGGACTAGGGAAATGAAGTTTTATGATTAATGTGCACTGATTAATGCATTACAAAAATTAACACCTTTGAAAAACAATACAGTGCTGGTTCCCCAACACCCCTCCCCTTGTGCTGTTTTCATTTTCCCCCAGTACTTGTTGCTAGCTTTATATTCATATGCAAATTCTCATTAAATATGCATAAAGACTAAAGAAGTATGTAATAATCAAGAATCTATTTGCACTGATAAAGAAACTTTTATTGTAGCACAAGGCCAATTAAATCTGTCAGTGTTCGTCAAATGAACAATTACTGTCAACATGAACTACTGCATAAAAGGACTTTACTTGAGTTTACTTGACAAACGAGAATTTGTTCCAGCCTTAGAAGTTTCTTTTAAATAAGCCTTACTCCTTGCTCCAAGCTTTATCATTTATTCAAGTGTCAAATGACAGAGTAGACAGTCTCAACTGGAATCTGCAGTTATTGTTGTATTAGCTTACTAGATCATAGTGAAGGTAATATTAGACTTAATACTGAACTAGATCAACAACCCATCCATCCATTTCTACCACTTATCCAGGTCCAGGTTGTGGGGATAGCAGTTTAAGCAGAGATGCACAGACCTTCTTCTCCCTAGCCACCTCCTCCATGACCTCCGTGGGTATACCCAGGCTCTCCCAGGTCAGACGACAGATACTATCTCTCCATCTAGTCCTTGGTCTGCCCCAGTCAATCTCTCGCTCCACTCTACCCTCACTTGTGAACATGATCCCGAGATCCTTAAACTCCTCCGCTTGAGGCAGTATCTCATTCCCAACATGAAGGGTACAGCCTGCTTCTTTTTTCGGCTGAGAACCATGGCCTCAGATGTAAAGGTGCTAACCCTCATTCTGGCCGCTTCACAGCTAATAACCACCCCAGAGCACACTGGAGGTCAGTACTTAATGAAGCCAAACTGAACACACTCTGCTCATTGGTTGCACTTATAATTTCTGCCCGTGAAAATTATGAAATGACAATGAAATCACATCCTATCCTATCCTCCTACGAACAGAATAGTCTTCCAGTGTGCAGGCAGTATTCTCCCATGACAGTGTAGCTGCTAGGATCAATGGGGCACACAAACCCCTCCACCATGATCAGGTGGCCTTTCATGGAGCGGAAGATCAATAACATAAAGACATAATCAGCAGTGTATAAACATTATCGAAAAATCCATAGGTGTTCAAGATACATTTCCTTTTAAAGTTTGCAGAGTAGACTTGACCAAATATGTTTTTTTACATTAAGTATTATTAAATCAAATAGTGTTGAATGGCATTTAACTTAATGCCATTCAACAGAACGATTAGATATATATATACGATTAGATATATATAATATCCTTTGTGTTCCTTCTACATTCATTTCATGGCTCAATAAGTAAATGTATTTCTGACAAATTCTCATTTCAGGTGCAAATAATCACTGAAAAAAGTACAGCTAATTTGTTACAACTTTTAAGTGATTCACAGCCCTAGTAATAATTAAAAATCTATAATGTCAGTCTCTTTTATATGTATTGTACATTATTATTATAATGCTGCCAGCAATGTTTTTTGTAAGGATAAAATTACGGAATAAATGGTTAGTTAACGTGACTGCAAAGAGGCCATTTGTTTGGTTTGTAAATACAGTAGGACCTGTGTGGGACCTGTGTGGGACCTGTGTAGGACCTGTGTAGGACGTGTGTGGGACCTATGTAGGACGTGTGTGGGACGTGTGTGGGACGTGTGTAGGACCTGTGTACCTGCTGATTCACTTAACTGCGGTCAACAGCAGGGGGAAAAAAATGAATATAAAAAATTACAAAAATATGCAGTTCACAACTTTTAAACCATGCACCAATCAACTGTGTCCTGTACAGGCAAGCATAAACATGATGAAGAGGACACACTGAACAACCCCAGTACTGAATAATTTCCTTTGCTTAGGTAACAGTGGAAGCTGACTGGGGTCTGCACAGAGTGCTTGTGGGAAACTGTAGCGAGGAATAGATTATAATGAGGACAAATTCTGCCTTTACATTTTACAATTACCTTTATTCATTTATTGGATGCTTTTTTCCAAAGCGACTTACCAATGAGTAACAGTTCACATGTATATCAAAACGAGGTTGACAGTATCTGGGAATCCAATACTAAGTGTTGTCCTATAGTCACAAGTGCACAAGATCCAGTTTTGCAAGATTATGAATAATAATACAAGTAACTGAAAACAAGACGATCCACTACAGTGAACCACAAATAAAATATGCATTAGTAGTGAAAAAGTGATAATGTTATATTTACAAATAAGTAATTACAACCGAACAATGCGCGTCTTCCAAGAAGTCGCTTTTATTCTGTTTTTAATTCCTGAACCGGAGACTTCCCGTCAACATCTTGACCTTTCATTGGTTCTTTAGTCCGGGGATTGGTGTTCCTGAAGACCAATAGATGTTCTCCAACTCATCGTCTGTCTCATGAATATTCAAAGAGATGCACAGACACAGAAACATAAAGCAAATAAAATTAGGGAGGTAACAAAGGGTTATATAAGGCGTCGGCTCTTATCTACTGTTTCAACCAACCGCGGCAGAGTTTGGAACGTAATCCCCGTGGATACAGGGCTCCAACTGTAAACAAAAAATTACGATGTATTTTGTGAATCATGGTTATAACCAAAAAATATCACTGTATGAGATTTTGGCCATATCGCCTACTCCTAAAATATGACATTTTAAAGGTTTTATTCCACAGATAACTTTTTTGCTTTTGTTCTTACACAGGCATTATTACAGCTAGTTGGTTAAGTTGTTCAGTCAGTCAGTCAGTCATCTATACCGCTTCGTCCTGTTAAGGGTCACAGGAAGGCTTGAGCCCATCCCAGGAGACATAGGGCGCAGGGCAGGGGACACCCAGAGCAGGGGACACCCAGAGCAGGGTTCCAACCCACCACAGGCTAAGTTGTTCAGTTGTAGTTAAAGTATTCCAGGTTACCAGAAATGTGATCGTTTTTGGTTGTTTAAATCTTTGTGCACTCCTCAGAGTTTATGTTACAGAATGTGCAGGCACACTTATACTGCGTGTAACTGTGACCTCAGCACATGGAAACGACACCATTTGTTCTTCTTTAGGTGTGCCATGCACACAGTCGGGGAGTTACGTGCCAACACGATACGCTGTGTTGTGATCTGCATTGTCTATGTAGCTGTGAAGTGTGCTGAGACAGGAAGTGTCAGTGGTATTTTTAACAGAGCTGGTTAACTGCCATTCAGAGAAATTGGGGGCAGGAGCAGATTTAGCAGTCAGATGAGTCCATGCTAATGAGTATGAAGGTGTTTTTTTTTGGCTCTGAAGTTTCTTCCATCTTCCCTTCAAGTGACAGGTGTTAATCATCTAGTCCTTGTAGCCAGTCAGTCAGTCAGTCAGACAGTCATCTTCTACACCGCTTATTCCTGGTGAGGGTCGCGGGCAGTGGCTACCCAGATAGCAAACGTTGTTAATTCAACATTGAGCTTTAGTCATAAACATTGTTTTATGATTGAGGTAATGTTGAATTAACAACATTTGCTATCTGGGAATACATCTGGCACCTTTTGAAGTGTTGAAGTTTGTTGTGTACGAAGAAAAGTATGGCCGTCGTGGTTGGTGAGGCCGAGTTCCCTTGTGTGAACCCAACAGCAGACTCACCAGAGCAGGGCTGAGTTTACAAACTCTTTTATTGGGCCCAAAAACAACAACACAAAAAAATCCAAGAATTCAGACCTGGGTTGGGCGGAAAACAAGGCAAGACCAAAACAGGAGTCAAAAACAGGCGTTTAAACAAAAGCCGGGCAGCAGGTCCACAGAAAGCAAATTATCCTAAAAATAATTATCAATAAGGTTCACAAAAATATTTTAAAGCATGGATTCTGGTTAGACTAAAGTCCCAAAATGGATTTTCTCAAAGTTAGGTCCCAAGAGCAAGTTTGAATGTAAGATGACCAGGCAAAGAGTGAAGGCTTTGACATGGTTTAAGTAGCTGGGCTGATAAGGAACCTAGCTACAGGTGCACAAGAGAGCCAGGAACCGGGGAAAACCTGGACCGGAGTGCCAAAAAACAGGGTTGGGTGAAATATGCATAATGTAGTGGGGAAAAACATGGCCTAGTAAATGGGTGCATGGGACAGGACTATGACAAAGGCAAAACACGCCAGGGCTGAATTAAAACCCCAGCTGCTCTGTGTGTTTGTGTTTTGCAAACTGGTACAAGGAACCATATAGATGGAAAAGTGCCCTGAATGTGAGCCCAGCTCACTCCAGTCTTACCTGCGTTTCAGTCACCCTCATCCTCAACATCTTCCTCCCCTTAGCATAGAAGCCAATGCACAACTTTAATCTTCTGTTTTGAAATGTAAAAGCTGCCATAGAGATATACTTGGGATGTACATTAAAGTAAACAATGTTGATATATGTATACATCTCATACTTTTACTACAATAAGATTTAAATTAAAATTATAAGTCCCAAATAAAGGTAAGCATGTTGAATTTCAGATGTGTAAAAAGCCCCAAACTAATTCACAGTAAAAGTTGAACATCAGGAAAAGGCCCAAAGGGAGATCGTGAGGAGTGTGTAAATTCCCCGGCTCTTGCTTTGGTTGCCTAGTGATGGACGGCCTGTGGAGATGGAGAGCTCAGTCAGGGAGATGATGGCTGCTCTTTCTCCAGTAAAAAGCCTGCTCTCAGGGCTCCTCTCCCCTCCTTTGTACCCCGCATGCTAATGGGGAAGATGCTTTAATCTGATTTAGGATGCATAGTGTCAAAGCACTCTGTAATTTGGAGTCCCAGCAGTACTGTAATTCTTTTTTTTCAGGGCCCGGAAACACTGCTGTGTGTGTGTTTTTGTGTGTGTGTGTCTGCGTGTGTGTGTCTGCGTGTGTGTGTCTGCGTGTGTGTGTATGCGTGTGTGTGCGCGTGTGTGTGTGTGTGTGCGTGTGCGGCGTGTGTGGATCTGCCAGTACAGTGCAGTTTGTTGTAAGACTAATGCAGAATGCAATGCTGTGTTAAATAGCAAGATATTATCAATGTTAGAAAAGGAAATCACACATTTTAGAATGTTATTTTGTTCAGAAAATGATCTTGCCCATCACTGTAGACAGAAACTTCAAATATGAGTCCTGCCCAGGTGCATCAGGGCAACAAATGTGATGTCATACAGAGAAGTTTCAAATTTTAATGCAATTACTTTTTTTCACCGCTAGGGGTGGTATAATTGCAGTATAATTTAGAAAATTGGTTCCATAACTGACTGCTCAGAGTTCCAGAAGATGCACAGGGGTGTTTATAATTATGCTGCAAGACTGTCATGGGACCTCATGTTATTTGAAAGTAGTTAATTTGGACACAAAAAAACTCTGCTGTAGACTCAACAGCTTTGAAACGAAGATAACTTCAGGAATTGGTTTATGATTACTTTAAACAGGAAGGAATCATTATAGTGATAACAACTCAGAACAAGTTGATTGCCTATGACTCCCATTTTTAAACTGACAAACAGAATCCTAAAAACAGTTTTTCTTTGAGTTGATGTCTACATTAGTTGTACAAAATCAACAAAAATCACAGTGAAGATTTTTCTTGACACACTGAAAGTCTTTTTTTACATGTTTCAATACCCATTCCACATTTGGTCTGACACAAAACCACCCCAAATACAGTTATTTTAACTTAAAATGGATAGAGTTGTATACTCTATATACTGCATATACAATGTGTTTGTGTGTGTGTGTGTGTGTGTGTGTGTGTGTGTGTGTGTGTGAGAGTGTTTTTATATTTCCAGCGTGTGGATGAATTGTATGAAATTGATTTAATCATCTTTAATCATGCCTGTTATCTTGAATTTTGTTTGTTTCGTAACTTCTGCAGTAAGACTGGGCTAAACTGTGCAGTCACCCTCTGTGTTTGTGTAACCGAACTGACTCACTGATACGCTCTGTGTGTAATTATGTACCAGGAAGACAGGAAGAGCCTCACCTGCGTATGCTTTTGATGTGCACCTTGGGATGTTGAATGATACCTGAAGGCTCAGATTATCACACTGTTCTATATCCTTACATGAAGACCACCATGCTTACCGAGGACAGCATATTTATGCCTTCAGTTTCTACAGACGTCTGTAGGCTACATGCTCTCCACACTCCTCTTATAGACCACATTAATGCCTTCTTATTGGCAATACTGTACCACCTTGATTTTCACTATACAGTTGATCCTTAACATGCACTTAACCCCTCCCTCAGCTTCAACCTTCACCTCTGCTAGACTGACCAATAACATTTAATTTTTTATTATCGATTTATAAACAAGCAGTACTGTACCGCACTCACAGACGTTCCACTGCAAGGCATACACAGCAATTCCACCTTTTGTGTTAGAGTCATCACAGTCTCGCTCCTCTTAGGGACACTTTCAGAAGCACTGTGTGTGCTGTGTTTTGGATCTAGTGTTAAAATGCAAGACGAATCTATTTGAAGTTACTGAGAGAAACAAAAGGTTCCTCGGTCACAAACACAGCTAACACAGGAATGATGCTGGTTGCCCAGAAAAAGATGTTTCAGATATTAAAGACATGTTCTGCACTAACAAATATGAAATAACATTGATATTTATATAAGATTTTATGTGATTTCAGCATAGTTTATATATTTTTTGCTTGTAGGTCATCTGTAAATTTCTGTTAACTTCCAACAAGTGCCAAATAATATTCCCATTTAATTATTCGTGGCCAACTTGCAAATAAGTACATGTCAAATTTGAAAATGGGGAGGAGTTACTGTAGTTACACACGACACACAAAGTGTTTAGACAGAAACATTCTGATGAACACTAAAAGCAACTTTTACGGTCAGCTGTGATTCATGTTCTTTCTGCCAGGGTCGAAGCAGTATTTTGTTATTTAAATTAGCAGTCCTAGGGGAAGTCATTAGGCGATTAATTATGTGAATATGCTTAGCTGTTTTGTTTTCAGAAGTGCAAATAATAATTTGTGTTATTCCAAAATAGACTTTTTTCAGTATTTTGCACAATTATCACAAACATAACATACCAAGATGACAAAACACAAGTAGTGTGCTTTTTTATGTGGTTCACATGCAAGAAATGTTTATGCATCTCGTAATTTGTGTAAAATAAGATATTTTAAAAACAGCTCCTAATTTGTCACTGTTCCTATTTTAAAGAGGTTGCTAGAGCCAGGTGTGTATAGGCTTTATATATGTATATATGTGTGTGTGTGTGTGTGTGTGTGTGTGTGTGTGTGTGTGTGTGTGTGTGTGTGTGTTTGTGTGTGTATGTATGGGCTGTCCATATGGGCTGTCCATCTCAAAGTGCCCCAACCTGAAGATTCCAGCTTACACTATGCTGTTACTTTAAATATAAGCCAGGGCCAATTTCAGGTAAAACTGCACCTATGACAAACATCGACATTTTGCGCCTCCTAGTTCGTGTGTGTTCTGGCGGGTTGGTGTGGTGGAAGGGGTTGGTGATGACAACTTTTAAAGCGTGTTCCTGGTTGGCGGGGGGGGGGGCATTGTGCCACCTCTGACTTGTATCACCCATATCTAAGTCTATATCCGTGCGCAGCCAGTGCCACAGCAGTGGGTAAAGTTATTATGTGTGTATGTATATAATTATTTTATTATGTATATTTTATTTTATTTACTTTATCTATTCCTATTAATTTTATCTTTAATTTTGTTCTCCAATTTTATTTTTATGTAATTTA
>JABJVR010003788.1:0-15498 GCA_025773905.1 Chitala chitala
AAAATAATATTACATAGCACAAAACAATTTTATATAGCCATAAATTTTTTATATTATATTTTTGGAAATTTGAGTGATATACAGTAAAATGGCATTTTTCTGAAAAACACATTTCATAATTTACACATCCACTACTTATGGGGATTTCCTTGCATGTTGGTGCCTAGTACCAATTCAAGGACAATTCAGTTTGGTATATGATGTACTGTAAATTTGAGCAGAACTATGTGGATACAAAATTGTTTTGTGAGTAATTCTTTTGCAAATGCTTAAGGTTTCATTTCAGCAGCCTAAATGACAAATCTCCTGTGGCCAGGAGCCATGCAGTCTACTGTTTTTGTTTACAAGTATCCTTAACTTGCCCAACCAAGTAATAAATGCATGGGATGGTGTTCTAGAATGATGGCTGACATGCCGTAAATCAAAATGTTACACAGTTCAGTTACCCCCTCCCCAGCCCATCCATTAACAAAGCAAGGCTATGGCTTGGACTAAAGCAGAGAGGCCAAATAATTCTACAAAACTTTATTAGTTCTCACATCTACATTTCTGAGAAAGCTGTAATAGTATTGAAATATTCAAATTGCATCAAATACACCTGAAGTTAAAATAAATTAAAAAAGAATCAATTTCATTGAAAGGGTAGTCTGACTGTACACAAGCACGTAAGAGGGACTGTTCTCAGGGTTGGATAAAAACGACAAGATTAAACAAGCGTCCAATTCTTGAATTACTACTGAGTCATTTTTCAAAAACCAACACACAGTTCAGTGCTAAGAGATGAAGTATTGTGTCAGTGAACACCACTGTATTGAAGGTAGCTGTAATTACTTTTCTAATGGTTTCCAGCTATTGTTCATCCCGTTTCTCCTCCATCAGCAGTGATTTACTGTTCGCTCTATACCTTGTCTCACTACTGTTCCTAGCGGTGCTGGCCTGTCCTACCAGAGGTCTAGCACTCTGCTTCTAACATCTGTGTTAGATTCCCTTGTCGTATAAATCCTTCTGATGTGTGCTGGCCAACACGCACCAACTAACATTTTTACAGAATCTGAGGCAAAACCTACTTGTTTGTATCCATGAAAGTGTCTGCTTAATAAAGGAGACAAATGAAAATGAGACAGCAGAATTCAGCTGACAGGGTGGGCGAAATATTCTCCAAATGTTTCGTAAATGTTACCATTTGGTAACGTTAATAGAGAATGTTAGATGAATGTGACGCTGTGCTTTGAGCAGCAGGGATTTAGCCCGACCTTGTTTCGTGAGTCTTCCGTGTCATATAGCGAAATATTAGAAACGTAAAAATGTACCGTTGAAGTGAAACGAAAGCCTGTTTCCTCTGCTTGAGTTTCTATAAAACTTGTTTAAATCTCACTGCCTATGGCCGAACACTTAACCTACCTTTGAACGCTGAAGGTATTTTTTTTTTGTTAAAAAACAATGGCACTCTAATAGTGTCCATGCTTAGAAACGCATTTTTACATGGTTACATGGTTACAAACACTATGACTACGCCAAGCTGCCATTAACACTATACATGCCTTGATAGTACATTCCAGGGAAAAAAAAGGGATAAAAATGAAATTCACACAAAATGTACACGTCTTCACAACGTCACGTCTACGCTGGCGTGTGTGAGGGTGTGCTGAAGAGGTGCTCTTTCCTCTGGGCGTTCTGCACAGCGTTTGATTCAGGCTCCTGGCTCTCTGTCCTCATGCTGCCTGCTGGTACGAGACCCAGGTGGACGGGTTTCACGGCGCAGCGCCTTTGAGTGGGACAACAGTGCAAATGTGCCCCTTCTCCCTTGACCCCCACACACACACACACACACACTGAAGCCCACCATGTACGCAGGGTACAGTGCAGTCACGGGGCTTCTTCCCCATGTAGTATTGAGGCACTGTGTGGGCATCGAATGTGGGTCTCCTGAACACCTCTGTAGCACTGAGGCAATGTCACAAAACAGTTTCCCATCCGTGTCACACATCTAGTGTAAAGGTACAACTTAAGCCAGAGGATGAGGGTGGTGGGTGCATGTGACTCTTTCGGGGGGAGGGGAGTTCTGGCGAAATGGCAATGTTCAGCTTCATTAAGGCCAAGTTAGGTGCTGCTGCTGTGATAGGGGGCAGCAGGCGTCCTTGTCTGGTTTCAAAGGCATCAACTGAGTCATGTTGCTAAAACTACAACAATGGTTCTGCAGAATGCTGGCAAGAGCGACTGGCAGCCAAGCAGGCAGTGTATACCACGGTTCAGCGGCACATGGCTCCAGCAAACAAGGCCAGTGGGTGGAGAGGAGAATGCTGACCCGGCCCGTGCTAGACCCCGGTTATGGCATGCGTGGGTGACTTCACTGAGCCAGGAGGCAGCAATGTCTGTGTGCGTGTGTATGTCTGTGTGTGTGTGTGTGTGTGTGTGTGTGTGTGTGTGTGTGTGTGTGTGTGTGGAAGGGGATCCCCTGTTCTTTAGCCTGTATCACCACCCCGATGACAGGGAGGGGGGTTAAGTGCTGTGGCAATTTGTTTGTCTGTGACAGGGGCAGAGGGACCAAATGCATAGGGGAAGTTATGAGGGCATTGGGGATTGGATGCCAAGGAGTGAAGATGGCCTCACTGTGGGGGCAAGGTGAACTGACGGGTAGTAGATGACCTCACTGTGGGGGGGGGGGGACTGGGGGAAGCTAGATGACCTCACTGTGGAGGTGGAGGGGACTGGGCAGGGGGGATACTAGATGACCTCACTGTGGGGGGAGGGGGTCAGGGGTTAACTGGGGGATGCTAGATGACCTCTCGGTTGTTTCTTATTGCACAGCATAGCACCATACTGAAGATCATACCAATGATCTGGGAGGGAAAAGTGAAAGAACACAGTCAGCTACTGACACCCGACACGTTCCCCCCCACCTCCCCAGAAACTGTACCATAACAACAAACAGCTCCGACTGCCTTCCCGTATTAATTTTATGAATGTTGTCTTTCCTTACCATGATTCCAGCGATGCCAATCCCCACATAGCCAATAATGTGGAACTTGCTAGTTAAAAACTCTTTGATAGCCTCCTCGCAGTTCTGAAACGGAATTAAAGCATTTGTCTTGCTGTAAGCTTGCTTTTGCAGATCACAGGTAATTCATTTTGAGCCAAGGCTGTTTCACAAAGTTGCAGACTGGGGAGATCTTGTGGTGACTCCTTACCTTAGTTGGTGGATCAGTTTCAGGACACTGGAGAATGCTTGGAGTGCTGCTTCCACAGCAGTTCAGCTGTGAGGAAGAGGAGGGTGGAATCACATCCCTGACAGCTCACAGAGGAACAGCTACTGTTTCAGAATGTTCCAGAATAAACGCAGTACGCAGCAGTGCAGTCACGATCAACCCACACTAAAAATGGAGTACAACTCAAAAGAAAGACCACATTTCACATGCTTTATAAAACAGCTTTCAAACAACCGGTGAACTGGAAGAATTAAAGCTCAGTTAGCCTGCAGCTGACAGCTCACTGTGATTTGCACATTAAAAGCCGTATCACTCATTGAGCTCACATCATCGTACATGTGAACACCAACAACGCAAAAAATATGGCAACTGCATTTTTCTCTGCACTCAGATCAGCTTAAATGTGAGCACCCACAGCAAAATAGGATGGCAGCTGCACTACTCAGTGCTCTGATCAGCTTATATATGTACACCAGCGATGCACAAAAGGACGGCAAGTAGTAGACTTTGATCTGCGCTCAGGCTATTTGAAACGCGAACACCAGCAACACGTAAATGATGCTGCACTTACAACTTCGTGGTACACGTTCCCCACTGTGCTATTGTTGCTCTCATCTACGGACTCGCTGTAGAAGCTCTGTACTTCCTGAATGATCTGTTAAGGAAAAAGGTTAAAAAATTAAAAGAATAAAATACAATAAAAAGCATATACTGATTTCATGTTTTATCAATGATTTCATTTAAAATTATCTCTATATCATATCAGCATTTCTGCATAAGCTATATTCATCCACAGAGCTCAGTACTGAATAAACATTTTCAGGTTAAACACCTATTACTAACAAGAAGTTTCTGGCAATTAGAGAATAAACAGGTAATACATAATTATTGCTCTTGTAATAACTGTAGGAGATGTACCAGGTCTTTGTTTAAAAACCCAAAGACACCAGCGGCAATCTCGGCACCGAAGATGATCAGGAGGCAGGCAAAGAACTGCAAAGAGAGAAAGGGTCATGTGACATGGGGCCTCTGACCCACAGGGACATGAGGAACTCTTAACCTGATGTCCCTGCTACTGCTATAACTACTCACAATAGCTCAAGCCATATCGGACCTATATTGTGAGGATAAGAAAGAGGGGGGGTGAGCGAAAGAGGCCGAGCTCTTACCGATCCAAGAAGGCACTGCGACTCCCGAATGGCGCCACAGCACCCAAAGAAGCCCACGAGCATCATGAGGGCCCCGGCTCCGATGAGGATGTACACACCTGGAGCATGGAGAGAAGACCAAGGAGAGAAAGGAGAGATTGAGGAGAGCATGGTGAGAAGACCAAGGAGAGCAAGAAGAGAAGATCAAGGAGAGAAAGGAGAGATTAAGGAGAGCATGGTGAGAAGACCAAGGAGAGCAAGGAGAGATCAAGGAGAGAAAGGAGAGAAGACCAAGGAGAGCAAGGAGAGATTAAGAAGAGAAAGGAGAGATCAAGGAGAGAAGACCAAGGAGAGCAAGGAGAGATCAAGAAGAGAAAGGAGAGATCAAGGAGAGAAGATCAAGGAGAGCATGTTGAGAAGATCAAGGAGAACAAGGAGAGAAGATCTTTAGGCCACTGCTAACTGTTGATAGTTTTATTCTGGTGAACTGTAGTGGGCCTTGTCTATGAAGATTCTCAGTTGTCCAGGTGAAGTTATCTGGAAGTTTAGTCATGTCAACTGGACTTCTTTCTCTTTCTGTAGTGGGCTTTAGGGGAACTGTTCTTAGGTGCTTTAAGACCGTTACTATTATGTTGAAATGTCAAACGACAGCATACCTTCACCCATGTCACCACTTAGATATGGAGTGTCACAGGGATCTGTGCTGTGCTGTACTCTTCTCCATTTACATGTCACCTTTAGGTTATATGTCAGTTATCATACATACACTGGTGATACTCATTTATACTTTGTGGCTAAACCTAATGATAATGCATTACCTAACATATTAGTTAAATGTCTCAAAGACATTGAAAGATGGATGAGCATGAACTATTTATCACTAAACACAGATAAAATTGAGATCTGGTTGTTTGGGGGTAATGGTCTTACTAGAAGCTCTTTCAGTTCAGCCCTCAGTGCTGCTGACCTCTGTTTCTCCATTAGAGACTCAATGCGTAGAGTTTAGGTGTCAATTTAAACTCAAACCTCTCCTTTGGTCATCATGTTAATGCAGTTTCACAGGTTGCTTCCTGCAGCTAAGAAATATTGCTAGACTACAGCATTTTCTTACTGCAGAAGATAACAGAAAATTGTGCACACTTTAGTTTACAGTCAGTTACATTACTGCAATGCTTTACTCTCTGGAAGTACAAACCACACACTAAACACTTTATATCATGTCAAAAATGCAGTGGCTAGAATTAGCACTGCAAGCAGAAAGTCCGACCATATAAGTCCAGTATTATCTTCACACCACTGGCTTCCTGTTAAGTACAGAACCAATTTCAAAGTTCTCTTGTTAACATATAAGGGACTCAAAGGCAGAGCACCGGTGTGTCAAACTGAGTCGATTAATACATATACTCCTCACTGGATTGCCAGTGTTTGTATTATTTACTAACCCCTTTCTGAAATCTTTCTTTGTCCATATGTGTACCTGGTGCCCACCTGGGCACCATCTGAGCGGGATGCCCTGTTAGATCTGCTGACCCCTGGTGTACCCCCCTCCGCTGAGGCCTTCACCCAAGGGATGCCACAAGCCTGCTCAGAGTTACTCCAACAACCGAAGCAAAGAAAGACTATATAGTGCTACTTAGATTCACAGTCTCCATTATAAACTGTGTATTCTGTAATGTGTGCATGCCCAGGAGGGGCTGGGCAGCCAGTCAACCTTTGGCCCCCACAGGATTTTTTTCTTTGCACTGTAGAGTTTTTGGTTCCTCTCCTCTGCTGTTGTCTGGCTTTATCCTCACCATTAACTTCAATCATTCACTTGCTGTTACTTCTGTACTTTCTGCAAAAGCTCTTTGAGGCACCTCGTTGTGAAAAGCGCTATATAAATAAACTGAATTCAAGATTAAAGCAAGCAAGGAGAGAAGATCAACTTCACAATTGTTCATCATGTTTCACGGTCAGGTCAGGCCTCTCAGTGTCAGTGCCGCCGTGTTACTTTGCAAACGTAGGTGGCACAGCTTGCAAACAGTATAGATCAAGGGGGTCGAATGATAGGGTTATTCCAGGTAACCTCTGTAAAAAGTAAATATACCTATGATTGGTCAGCAGGGGGAGACATACTGAATGAGAAGCACATTCTCCTGATGGACTGAAAAAGGTCAGCTTTATAGAAGTATGTGTAACACTGAGGAAATGCTAAACTCACAATTATCCTTTAAGTTTCCTTTAATTGTAAAGTTTCACCTCAACATGGACAAAAGCTGTGCTGTTAACAGTTTTTTCTGATGTTACCTAAAAATTAAACAATGACAAAAAGATTGCATATACTGTACTTGTTCATATTAAATACAGTATTGTGGCTAATTGTCTGCCATTGTCAGCATGTGGCTTGGTGGGTGGATCATCAGGCTGGGATGCCGAAGGCTTCTGGTCTGAATCCATCCCAGCCACCAGGTGCGTCCCTGAGCAAGACACTCTGCACTAGCTCCCAGGGTTCCATATAATGGCCCCAGGGGATGGGTTAAATGCAGAGAAGTAGTTTCCCTATGGTATTATTAAAGTTCTAAAAAAGGTACATGTAATGCTGATAATAATGCTAAACAAATAGCAATTAAAGTACAATATATTATTTTTATTTGGTCAAATTGTGTGTGAATTATGTTGGTTGTTATCAGACACAGAAATCCCATATTGATATTCTTATGAATCCATACATTCCAATCCATGCGTTTTTCAAAGTGCTTATTCTACTACCTGGGATAGGTTCCAGTCCCCACCCACAGCCATATTCTAATTGAATGCAATCAAAAGTAGATTAACAATGCTGTTTCCAAGTACACACACTCCTTAATGACCCACATAGTCATTATGTGGGTCATTAAGGAGTGCTGCTAGAGGAGGATGCTGCTGCTTCCATGACAGCTTCTTTCTCCTGCTCTTTTGATCTGCCCAAGCTTGTTGCGCTGAACTCAAACACTGAAAATCAAAACTTTGGGAGCATGTTCTTTTTTGTAGTAAGTAACTAAAATGCCAAGTGGGAAATGTATTGGAATAAAAGTATGCATTTTATTTAAGAAACGTAATGGAGTAAAAGTCGACATAATTTTAAAAATTCAAGTGCAAATACACCCCCCAAAATACTGAAGTATTGTAATGAAGTACTATTCGTTACATTACACCACTGGTAGTAACGGAACTCGGTTGCTAAATGAGAGGTGACTGTATTCATTGGGGTAAGCGAAAATAACAATTTTCAATCATGTCCACGAGGTGGCACCAGAGGCAAGAAAATCAGATGACTAAAAAATTACAAAAATGACACACATGGTGTATACATTGTGATATTTGTATACAACATAAGAGGTAAGGCTAAACTCCTGTAGTACTAATCTTACTACAACTAGTACAAATAATGACCCTGCTCACACACAAGAAATGAAACATTGGAATAATGCATCTACCAAAGCTGAACCATTGACAGTATGTCTATAACACATCTCCGCACTTCTAATAAAACAATTTTCATGTGGTTGCTCTGAATTAATTTGATCTAGACATGAATTAGCTACACGTTGTTTCCATATCCAGTCTGCACAACTGAACAAATGTGGTTGGTTAAAGAGGGTTTGATATTTTTAAGCAGCAGTGTTGAACCAAATTAGTCCTAACTACACACAAATATTACAGTCTTTCGTCATTGTCAATAGAGCACCTTCTCCATGGAACATGCATCTATTTCCATCCCTTTCTGTGCGTATGACAGCTTGTTATCTGCTGCCTTTACTCACAGTGTATTCTTCTTGGAGACAGACTCCACGGAAGAGAACATCTTCAGGGACTCATTATATCCTTGAGGATTAAACAAACTCTGATATGTTATATAAATTACGAAAGAAAAGCCCCTGTACTAAATGTTACTTTGTGTTACCAAAAAGCAAAGAATAAATGTATAGCTTGCACTTTTGGAATTTCACATGTACACATGTACTAGATACAGTCGTCTGATTTATAGAAGAGCAGTTGGCACTGTGTTAAAGGAAAACACCACAGTATTTACACCAAAAACAACACACACAATTTCACAGCTACAGTTTTATCTAAAGTGGTTCCATACACAAAGGTCAAACAGCAGAACCCCTGAGAAGATATGATATGAGAAGGCGACACGGCTGTAGCATTCCTGACATGCCATCGCAATATCCAGCCCATCTCTCCTCTGTGTAGTGTCCAAAGGGGCCATAGCTTGTGCCCTTCCTCTGGACCAATGAGAATACATTTAAATTTTACTTTTCCTTTTTTTGGAAAACATTGTGTCTGCATATGGTTGTGCCATAGACCTTTTCTTGATGAACCTCTCAGAATGCTTGCTGCCTTTCTAGCGTCTTTCCTGGAGGCTCAAAGTCCATAACAACACAAGCCATTGCTGGAATTGTCAGTTTGATTTACAATATATAGCATGAGTTTTCTAAAGCCTTTTTCAAATACAAAGAGACAAAACTTTTACAAAGGAGATTTAGAAAAAAGTTGTTCGTACTTGTGAGAAAGAAAGGATAATGTTATCTTATTCAGCCTAATTTTAGTAATGAAATTTGGACGGTTTGTTGTTTGCATTAAATATAATTTTAGCGATTAACGTTATTGAATTATATTGTTATAATTTACTAATTTTTCAACTGCTCACCCTGCTCAAGGTGTCTGAGGTCAATGTCAGAATGCATGAAGATAATAGAAAATCCTCCCTTGAATTTAAAGTGGCAATCCCACAACTATGAGCAAATGTTTGTCCGCTAGGCCAGAAATACAACTCATTTCACTGGTATAATCCTTCTTCCCAAATCAAAGTAAAAATGAAAAGGTAGTAACTGCAAATGACCTCACATGAGTAGGGAATTCAACTGTGCATAAAAACAACTGTTATGTCATTGTTCTCTGCCCTGTAGTTCAGCAGCTCAAGCCATTAACATTAACTATCATCCTTTTCTATTTGAAGTATTCTACTGGGTGACAGTGATGGGAGTTTTCGTTCCCAGGAAAACATGACACAACCAGCACCTTTCAGCATCACTTAGGTCTGGTGAAAACTACTGGGATGTGACAGTGTCTCCCCCTGTAATTAGGGAAGGACTGAGACTGCAGCCGAGGTTTATAAAAACCCTTCATACCAGCCTCTGCTATATACAGGATGTGCTGGCAATGTTACAGCTGGATGAGAGGCCACCAGTGACTGAACGCAGTCTGTCCACCATACCGCATAGCATGCACACTCGCTCTCCAGCATAGCCCCCGGCATGTACCCGCCCCTCTGCTTTGCCCACTCCTCCTGCCTTGCCCAAGTGTCTCATTAGCTCCCTGCCACGCCTGCTCAAGGGAGGCGTGAAGTCTCTGTGCTATTCTGCAGCCCTGACTGACAATGACTGAACACAAAAGGAAGAGGGGAGGGTGGGGGGGGGAGCACATGTAGCGGACAAAGGCTTGACATAGCATCTGTCTGTGAGGGTACTGGTGGGGGGGACTGGCGGAGGTACTGCAGCGAGGCAGCCATGTCTCCCTGGATCTTGCCCTCCTTATTATCTGAGCCCCCTCATTACCCTCGGCTCAGCCCTGGACTGGGACCTGGCTCTGGAGGGAGAGACTCAGAGAAGGAGCCAGTTGCCGTGGCTGCCGCATAATTAATCCACAGGGGAATCCTTGTTTTCTATGGGCCCCAGAGACCCCCGTCAAAAAGTGTTCTTATGCCTGTTTACCTCCGAATCTGCATGAGAGACAAGACAGGGAGGCAAGGAGCTCATTTTAAACCATAGGGAGGTTTTAATGTGCACAAAGTGACTACAGTGAGCTGCAGGGAAAGATGTCTATGTTCATTACAAGACAAAACAGTGAATTAGGGAAAATAGTTAGTGGTGTAAAGTATATGATAGTCATTGGGTATTGAATCTAACAGAAAAGGACTTACTGACAAAACAAACACAGCACCTGCTTTCTGTTGGTTACCATTGGTGACAATGAACACACATGTTCCCAAGCAGCCCACAGCAATCTATATTTAGGAAACTTCTAGATATTTTCAGCTCAAGGACTCTGTGCATTGAGCCAATTATGGGCATAACACACACACACACACACACACACACACACACACACACACATTATGTCATGTCGTCATTCATACTCAGCTTGAGCAGAAACATGGAAAGATGAAAATAAGAAAAAACATGCAAAATCATAAAGTGATGCCAAGACAGCAGTAAGCATACAGAACGTTTTATTTCCTGCCTGAACCTATGCCGTGATGGCAGTATGTAAGTGACACACATTCCAGAACTTTCCATGCTGCCCAAAGAACTTTTCAGTCACTGAGAAGCCTAGCCTCCACTGTAGGTTTGCTGCCATACCAGAGAGATAAACAAAATGAAACTAAATGAAACGAGAGCACTGCCTGCCATCACCTTCCAGGGCTGCCAGTTCCCGATAATATTTATTGTGTTGCCATGGCAATGCCAGAGCCTGAGATTTCACGATCAATTGCAGTTCTGTCTTGACACATCTTCTTGGCTATATTCTCTCTAGTCACAGCCTACAGTGGAGAAAGACTACAAACGTGAATCTATACATCTACAGATCTCAGAAAAGTGACTTACACTGTAACGTGATTAACCTTTGGATTACCCAAGAACAGAAATGACCCTTAAATATATTTGCATAAGTATGCACTTGTTGAACTGGACAAAGGTCTAAAAATCATATTTTATGATGGCCTCGCATTAGACAGCATGCAGAATGAAGTTGTCACGTCATTATGACAAGGCCCTTTGTTTGGTTTGTTCCTAACTGACAGCACAGACAAGGCCAATACTGATGAACACAATAGAAAAAAATGGGTGCTATTATTGTCTCCTTGCAAATACACATTTTTTTAATAGCACTTTATTAACCCCAGAGGGAAATTGCTTCATTGTATTTAGCCCATCCTCTGAGGTGAGTGGTGGGTAGCCAGCCACATGCAGCACCCGGGGAGCTAACACTGAGTATCTTGCTTAGGGACACACCTGGCTGTGCTGGGATTTAAACCAGTAGACAGCTGCATGGCAGCATAATGTTCGACCCATTGAGCCACCAGGCCGCCATCACTGGAGCCATCTGACACCTTTACTGCAGGTGCCTGTATGAGTTAATGTGCAGGAATATTTTTTTTCTTTTTCCTTTCAGAGAGTGAAGGACCCGCTTTGCTCTGCTGTGGGACTCTTGTTCTTTCTAGGATGATGGCTGAAGATGACTCAGATTGTGTAATCAAGACCACGTGTTATGAGATGGTCTTAACACTTAAAAAGCAGCCTCTGTGCTAACAGTTTTAATGCATTTTGGGTAGTGTTTGATTGTCTATCTTGTCTATTATCCATGTTCTCTGAATGAGTTAGATAACTGCCTTATGTCAGGATGAAAGCCATATCTGTAGGGTACTGCTAAGACAGGCTGGAAAACTACAAAACACCGAGCCACTTAAGGAAGTCCTACTGCGGTTGTATGTTGGGAAACCTGATCTCCATCCTGTGGGTAGAGGCCAACAGAATGAAGCCAAACTGGAACCCAATGATGTCATGTAGTGAGACACCCAACTTCTGATGTCATTTAAACAATGGGCTATGCTTTTCAGGTCTCCTTCATTGTCCAATAAAAAGGAGTGTTTCGGTATGAAAATTACAATAGCCCTAACTGTTCTCATACAATAATAGGGTTAGATTTTGAACATGATGGTACCCAGGACATGGAGAGGATGACATCATAGGGCGTTGCAGACGTTGTGGAGGTGGACTGTGTTCCTAACACCGTGACTCCACAACTAAAAGGTGGGATTTTCCTTTCTATATAAAGAATTGTGGGGAAGTTCCCTCCGCCTAAGTGACTTTGAATGTGGTCCTCCATCACTCTGAGTGTGTGGAGAAGCCGTATCCAGGCAGACCGCTGATGTCTGTATTTATTCGCACTGTAGTTAGGCTACACCTTTTGTTTGGAATATCCTGACTTTGCAACAGAACTGCACTTACACGACGTGCACATAAAAGAATGGCAGTGTTAATTCAACACCGAGAGTGCCTGCATAGTTCCAACTACACTGAGAGTGTTTATATGGGTCCAGATGGAGCTATATAAACACTCTCAGTGTTAAATTAACACTGCTATCTTTGATGTGTGACTATTATTGAACAGAAAAAAGACCATCCCCCTCACAATTTAAAATAATCCGGAGACTATAACATGTGACAAAAAAAGTTAAAAAGTCATTAACAGATTTGTTGGGTGTTTATGGGAATACCGCATCTCCTCGCGGTCCAGCTGTAAAATTTCTTCCATTGATGTGAACTGCATTTGATAGGCTCCAGCTGTTCCGCAAGAAGCACTTCTTCGTTATGACAAAATGTGTTCAGTGCCTCCTGATCATTCTTAATTTATGGAATCAGCGTCATTATGTGCATTAGGACAGCTGAAATGTATTTTCCCAGGCTTGTGGGCTCTCTTACACTGTTACACCCTGGCGTTGAGGGAAGGTTGAGCTATCCTGAGCCTGTCACCCTAGTGTCAATGAAGACAACATTGAACAAAACTGAACTATGGACATTATGGAAGCTGAAAGTCATGAATCAATTATACAATCTTGTGAAGTTCAGAGCATGCTACATGTGTCATGTTTCAGAGGAAGGAGGTTGGACTTCCACTCACCCAAAAAGTAGGTAGCGGGAGCGCCCTCTTCACCGAACAGTGACATGGTGTTGGAGTCGAACCGGAGCCACAAGCCTACAGCCAGAACCAAGGTGCCCCCCAGCTGTAGAGGAGAAGGTGGGGGGGGGCATCATTAAGACTCACGTTGTTACTCCTGGCTAGTTCATGACATAGGTAACCAGCATAAAAAACCATTTTCAAAAGGTACATTTTTGTACTGTGTCTTTTTATTGCTGATTATTGCATTTTACATTATCTTTATAAATTGCACATTCATATCATATAACAGCTTTCTTTCTTAAAATACCTTTTAAAGCATTCCAAAGCTCCACCTCAACAAGTTTGCTCTTAGAAACCACAGGCTTGTTTCCTGTTTCGGAGTGATGTTGGTGATGTTGCTCTTACCAAAAACAACAATAAAGTTCCATGAGAGCACTATGATGCAATTTAACTGTCCATTTGGAGATTGTACAAATGTTAGCATTAGCATGTTTAATAGGGGGGACCCAAGGTTTATCCCAACTCGCAACCTTGCAGCCCGCACAGAGATACCAGACAAGAGTATCAGTCCGCTGAGCAGAAGATCTGAGTCTCTTGCATGGGGGACTAATCAGACTCTTGTCCTGACTACGGAGGGATTATCACAGCGGTCTATCTATCACAGCGGTTTGCACTCTACACACACATGCAGCAGAGTACACACACAAAGAACAAGTCCTTGCTAAAATATAACCCCATAATAAAGACTTGGAATTTTCTTCTTGTGAAGAACATCTTCCCCTTTGGAAGCCCCAAACACACCAGGCCTCCACAAGAAAACACTCATTGCCAGCTTATTTTGGCTGTTGATGTCACCTCTTTCAGAATACTTTTCTTTGTATAATTAATGAATGTCCCCTGAGATGTGACACACAGACATAATCTGAAAAGTGTTTCTCAGAGGGTCTTACAGGTGTGAAGTCGTTTTTATCTTAGCTGTGCAGTTACCAGTCTCAGCCCTGCTGTCTGCTCTTTATTTATGGCTGTTGAAAAAAGCCCTTCTCAATTTGGCACAAGGCAGACATTAGATACTCTGAAGATGTGTGACAGACATTAGATACTCTGAAGATGTGTGGCAGACATTAGATACTCTGAAGATGTGTGACAGACATTAGATACTCTGAAGATGTGTGACAGACATTAGATACTCTGAAGATGTGTGGCAGACATTAGATACTCTGAAGATGTGTGACAGACATTAGATACTCTGAAGATGTGTGACAGACATTAGATACTCTGAATTCTTTGTTTGCATTTTTCTCCGGTGACGACCTGAATTTAATGGCTGTATTCAAGCGACCCTCACTGGACATGCTTCCCCCACATCACCCGAAACCAAAACTAAGGACGATTCTAAAGTTTATCAACGTAGAGGAAAGTTCCAGTTCAGCACCCCGCATCTGTTCCTCACCCTGGGACAAAGAGTTGAGAAAGCTGCCTAAGACAAGGGAATTCCTGATTTGGAGACCTTACCAATTAAAGCGGGAGAAAAACAGCAGGATAAAAGTCCCAGATGTCATCCTTTTATTAAGTGGCATTTAATGTTAACAACTTTAAACCAGGTATTACTATTGAAGTTATTTTAGACAAATATCCTTTTCAAAGATTTAATAACAAGACTTTTCAGGGTCCATAAACATCTTAATGTCCCTAAGCACCACACGGTTCAATCTCTAACACTATACATACAGACACACCTGTACTTCTGTACAGTACTATATATAAAAACTCAGTTACACAGTGTAAGCACATGAAAACCCTTGCTTTTCTGAAGGTCTGATAGCAAGGCAAATTACAACAAGCTTTTAACAAACACTAGAACTATAAAGCACAAAAATAGATACAAGTGTAAAAAATTCTCCTGGCAATTAAAGTAAGCTTAAAGGATTAAGGCAGCATTAATAAAAGAAAATGATTATTTCATTGTACAGCAAGCTTGATAAAGTACTTGATAAAGAGATAACGACTTGTCTCACCAAAACCTGAAACTTTTTTTTTCAAAGAGACAGCATGAACTAAGCAGGACTGGGGGGCATTAATCTGTCAAGGGAGGGGTGCAGTGAGCTCCCCAAAGGAGCTGTCACCCCCATATTCTTTGACGCTCAGCCTTACGTGACCTCTGAGCTCACGAGGTCAGGCTGCGCAGGCATGCAGCTGCTGCGTCCGAAGCATTGCTCCCGCCGCCCTCTGTACCAGCCTCCCCCCCTCCCACAAGCCCCCGGCGTCCGTGACGTCACCCGCTCCCCGGCGCGCGCCGCTCACAACAACCCCCCTGTCCCTCACTCGCAGAAGACAAAGCCCCACTGTCAGTCCGAGTGACACAACCCACAAAACAAAACACCCCCACCCCTCCCCACCCCACCCCACGCCACCCACCTCGCACACACACAAACGCC
>JABJVR010003789.1:0-15497 GCA_025773905.1 Chitala chitala
CTATGTTCCCCTCACCACGGTCCTGATGAGGTGCAGGTCTCCATAATTCTGTGGAAATTCAATTTGCTCTCCGATGGCTATCACAGCCTGTTTAAATACTGCACTGTTTATGCACCAGAAGGCCCTGAACACATCCTGCTTTGTGTCTGCTTTATTGTTGCATTCAGTTATTAAGTGCCGGTGAGAGGAACTTCATCACTCTCTGCACATTCGTTTTCTGAGCAATAACTGTCTTGAGATCTCATTTATACCCTGATGCAGCGAACTGGATTGGAGGTAGTTTGCAGGTGCAAGTTAAGTCGTATTTGTCACCGATAGGCTTGACTGTATCTTTGAGGTTTAGGCATTGTTTTTTGATTATGTCTGAACCTGGCTTTTAATGTCACGACTCTTAAATACGTTGGAGTCGTTGGTTTCACTCTGAGGTCTTTTCTGGCTCTGTCCTTTAATTATGTATGAATGGAGATTAATCTTTGATAGGAGCAGAAAACAGAATGGGATTTAGATGGATAATTATTCTGCTGTGGCACCATTTTCAAATTGCCCCAGTGTCAAACTGGGAATGTTCCCATTGTTTGTCTGACAGAAGGTGGTGCTTCATTTAAATGCTGTCGTCTCTCAGTGACATGGCCACAGTGGGAACAGAGCCAAAGACCTCCCAGTATAAACTCTCAAGGTTATTTTTTAATGATTGTGCTATTCCCCTGGAACACGGTGTTGACTTTCTGATGTATGCCTCCGCCTGACACAGTAAGAAAATCTGTTCACATTTTAAGGAGCTGGTAAATGTCTGGTGTTGTTTCCTAGCGTGAGACGAGAACCCACTGGGTACCCCCGGGTTTTCGTCTCATGGTCCTGGTCTTTGTTGCAGGCCTGCTGGACACAGAGCCTCTGCAAGAGGTGGAAGAGGAAGATGTGGTTTCAGAGGTGGACCTGAACACCGGGGTCACGGCAGAGGAAAGGGAGGAGTTGCAGACAGAGCTGACCCAGGTAGGTGACCTGCCTTCGCCCGCGCTCTGTGCCATGGCGTGGAGTCTGCCTTCCAAACGGTCTGCAAGTGTGTACCTAATTTTTTGATGAGGGGGATTTTGCCACACGCCCAAGAGACAGTGTGGTGTCTGGAAAGAGCTGCTCCTTTTTTACTGTGGCGTGGCGGACGTTTGGGTCAGGGTGCTGAAAAAGTACAGGAGGGCAAAGGGCTCGTAAATAAAGAAGAAATGTGCCTTTTTTTCCCCTGACCATTGTGCGTAGGCTGAATTTCAGCATTGAATCCACCTGTGTTCTATGAGTGAAACACAAACGTTTTGAGTTGTTCCTTTTTGTATGGAACTACGTCAGTAATAATAACTAAGACAGCTGAGAAGTTAAGGAGTTACAAATTTAGATGTCACACAGTTGAGGCAGTTGTTTTTTCCATGGCGTTTCAGGGAAGGTACAACGTTTAGACTGATGTTCAGGAAACTGACCTAGCAAATCGCTGCATTAAACTTGTCCAACATCCGTTTTCATTTGCTGTCTGTCTGCCAGATGCCTCTGGTGAGTCATTGTTTGAGGAAGAAGGTTTATGTTTATGGGTTTGACTTTGCTGATGTAGCGTTAAACAGGGGAGTGACCAACAGTTGGTGGACCAACATGACTCGGCTGTAGAAACATGCAACAGCATGCAAGCAGATGTGAGTCGTGGTAGTTGTTGTGCAATGTACTCCGTCCCTCTGCTGTGCAGCTAGAAGAAGAGATCTGCACCCTGAAGCAAGTGCTGGCGGCCAAGGAGAAGCACCAGGTAGAGCTGAAGCAGAAGCTGGGAATAACGGCGCTCGCCGAGCTGCGGCAGAACTTCAGCAGGAGCTGGAACGATGTGCAGACCTCCTCTGCGTAAGTCCCACCGCAGCCCTCAATGGTCCGTTAAGCGTCTGTTGACCTCGCTGTAGCGACGCGCACAGCGTTTCACCATTTGCATTCACGCTTTACGCTTTGCACAAGTCTTCATAATGACGTTGTTAAATGCCACCTTTGTATGAACAGGTGATGCTCTTCAGGTTACAACATCAGTACCTGTACATTCAGTGCAGAAAGTTAATTATCATGAGAAATGTTGCAATGCTAAAAGTTTAACATTTTCATTGAATGTGGGCAGGTGTTTGAAAAGGTACCTTTATCCAAATGACAGAACACTGCTGTAGAAAGGCCTCTGCTGTGACTGCACACAGACCTGAGGGATGTCTCTGAGGAGTCGGAATGAAAGTGATTTGTGAAGAGAACACATTATAGATCATGCACATTGCATTCCCATATTTTCACCTGAAAACAAGAAGCACATCAGACATGAATCATGGGGTCATGATAAGATGTGAGGGTGGGACATTAGCTCCTGGTCACTTTGTCCTTGTGCAGGGACCTGGAGTGGTTGCTTCCATCCTGCCTGGTGTAGTTTGTAGAGTGAGCACACTGCCTTAACAGAGTCTCCTGTGTAGCATTTATTTTGAGGTACCAAATGACTTCATCATTCACTCCCTGATTTTAATGCAAGTAAACAGCATAGAAATTTAAAACCTTTTTGAAATTTGAGTAATTTGTTTGCTTTTTAAATTTAGATTTAAAATCATTGAGATTTTAATTAATTGAATTGAATTCAATTTATAGTAATTTTTTTTTGTTTGTTTGTTCCCACAAATGACTGCATTCTTGCCGTTTACAGCATTTCTACACTGACTCAGTAAGTTGGCTTACTTTTACTGTCGTAAGTGCAGTTCACTGTTATCTGATAGCATCCTCGGCCAATGAGAGAGTAGTCACAAGTTTGTCATCTGAAGCTTGAAGTAATGGAAAAGCTCCACTTGCCCTGAAGTGTTCCTCTCCTGTCAGCAGAAATCAGGTTGATGGCCATCACTAAGAAAGCCAAGGATCTCTACCTCTGTTCTGAATTGACAGGGCTAATGCTAGAGCTCGCTGAGCTCAAGAAAGACCGTTGGCACAGTGACATCATCAGAATCTCTCCTCGGTTACACCCGTTTAACCGTCAAAGGGGCTGTTCACACTCAGATTGTAAAGAGTGCGTCCACCAGAATCATTCAGCTGTTTTGTGACAGTTTAGTGCTGCTTTACAAACTACTCTATAGTCTTTATGGCTAGTAATTAATGTCTGTGGCCAGTGATATTTTTCTTGCAAGGCCCTGTTACTGTTACTTGGTTACTCAGTCAGTTATTCTGTCATTCGCTAACCATTTTTCACAAATAACCGTTGCCATGGTGAAGTCTGCCTCATGCAGAGAAGGTCTGTTGCACTGTGGGACCGTTGACCAAGAGTCTGTTCTTATCTGTGGCCCTGGTTGACAGTACAGTTCTTCAAATTTTCTTTTTTGACATTAGAGATCATGAAGATATCATAACACCACATTTGCTTGTTCTTATTTCCACTGCAGTTACCATGTCTTCAACAAATCCATTTTTTTTTAAGTCCAGGACAGAGCATTTGAACATTCTAAATAATTTAAGAATTGTGAATCTGTAATAAATGTATGAATATGTTGACTTCTTCAAGACCCAAGAAGCAGAGTTTAAGCTTATTAATATTATGTGGAATTAGGATGTAAAATAGCAGCTTCAGGCCTTAACCTTGCAATGAAAGCAGCTTTGCTTTGTTGCAGATGGTGAAGGTATGAGATGACTCCCAGGCAGCAAGGGGACATTCTCATAGTGACATATAATTTTACACACACTGTCCCACTAATGCACTTTGAGTAAAGGCTCTGAAAATCTCAGTCAGGGCAGGCTGTTAGAGGAGAGAATTAAGGGAAAAATGAGTCCTCAGCTGGCTCTAGCCTTCATACATATGCTCTTTTGTTCTGCTTGTCCTGTTTCTTGTTTTCTTTAGTTTTGTAGGGAAAAACTGCAACAAAAGGTGTCATCCCAGAACTTTGTAGAGACTTTTTTTTCTATGTAATGTCTTCATACACAAGGACTGGGTGAATGTATATTTAACCATAAACCTGACTGAGTTGTTTGGGAGTCAGACAAGTAAGAAAGGTATTTATTAGATAACATCTTTTACAGTTGGCTGCAGACATCAAAATGTATGATGTGTATCTTGTCAGCAGTCAGTTACAGTTCAGCTGCATTAGCATGCCATCAAGCTAGTTTGTGCAAATCCTCTTAG
This sequence comes from Chitala chitala, assembly GCA_025773905.1. Lineage (NCBI taxonomy): Eukaryota > Metazoa > Chordata > Actinopteri > Osteoglossiformes > Notopteridae > Chitala > Chitala chitala. Next base: position 4,154 of record JABJVR010003789.1, read on the forward strand.
CTAGTTACCCCATAGTTTGCAGCTTCCCGTGTACCTGATAACTATCACTTTGTCACATAATTTTTGAGCCCAGTGGAACAGTATTTGCTTCTATCCTTTCCTCATAAGCACAGCTATAAATGCCCCAGGACATTGTTACTGACTTTGAAATATTTTGCTTCAGGGCCTAAATGATTTACTAGGACCATCTTCTACCCTGAAGCCAAAGTGATATGATCTTGTGTACAATTTGTTTAAAGGGCATTTAATAGGACTGTTTCTGCTAAATAGGTATGTTGTGTGGGATTTGCCTGGTGTCTGTTTTCTGCATCATTCAGGGCTTGTTAACTGCTGTACACCTGGACAGGTACAAAAAGACCTCGGAGACGCTAAGCACGGCTGGGCAGAAGACTACGGCAGCATTTAGCACACTGGGCACAGCTATCAGCAGGAAACTCGGGGACATGAGGTATGTGGCCTCCAGCCATGCGCACTGTTAGCTGTGCCGTTACCTGCACTTTGTCTTCCTGTGAGGCGGTTTGGTATTCAAATCGTACTACCTAGCCTAATCAACGTTGATATCAGGAGCACAACTGGGCAGCTGGTCAGCATTTATTTTCCACTAATTTCCATATCGCCAAGGCTGTGACTCTGCCAGCCCCTAGCTGACTGCTTGTCCTGACCATAACAGCCAGTTGCGGGGGCGTGTGTGTGAGAGAGACAGAGTGGCTCTTACATAAGGAGCCCATGTTAAGCTGCTTTCCTGGGACCTTGATTGCATGGAGGTCTGGGTGCTGTGGGATCAAGCTTGTAAGGTTCAGTGAAATAGACGCTGCTGATCCCATGGCACTAACACCATAATAACTCCATAGCAACATATGTCCTTGCAGTGAAGACACCCCATAATACCACACATGTCCCCTCTTTTGCTGGTGAAAGATCATAATCTTCCTGTTAAAAGGGAAAAGTACCACACTACCATTGGGCTTTTTTTCATACCAAATAAGTGGCTGAATTTATTAAAAATAACCATAGTGCAGTGAGCAATACCTAAAGAAACAATACCTTTCTGTTATGTTTTTGTAATTTTAATTACCTGTTTGTATCCTGACCTAAAGCTGACCCAAGTTTAATCATCAATTTGTCGTATCCATTGTACACAACAACTGTACAACATTGTTGTAATGTCAGTACACTCAGAAAAAGGCTTTATCTGTCCTTACGCTTCAGCTTGTATGGCCTTCAGTTTCTGTATGCACGAAGGTATGGTAATTTTTTTTGTGTGTGTGTGTGTGTGCGTGCATGCGAAAAAAGAACAGAAATGCAATTCTTTTTTCATTTGTGGTGGGAGTTCTGTTCAGGGGTCTGCTGGGAAGTTGGGGGAAAAAATATGATTAAGGAAATACCAGTTAAAAATTGGGTGTTTTAAGCCTGAGTTGAGCACATCGACAGTTAGCTGGCCACTTTTATTCACTCAGCCCACACAACCAAAACAGCTTGCCAACTGAGCTCCATCATCACCCCAACTCGTCAGTTACTTAACGAGGTGTGGATGGTGACTTTGCCTTTAGAGACACAACCAGTGTCATGTTAGAGGCTTATGTAATAGTGTGGCATGGCATGGCTTATGTGTCTAAATGTTGACTTGGTTAATTGCTCTGCCAGGTCCTCCTGCCATCATGTGACCACACTCTTGGATGGAACATCATATTAATAAAACAAATCATTGCTCAGTTATACAAAACAGTTTCATTTTACTTGGCCATTGTACCCCCAGAAAAAGTCTGATTTGGCTTAATGTTTTGTAGTTCCAAGTGAGCATTGTTTTAGATGACATTCCAGTGTCTATGTGGTTTTTATAAAAACAGGAAATTACAAGAGCTTGCTGTGCTGTGAAATGTATTTCTAGCCATGGGCATAGTAATCATTATAGATTCTTGTGGGGTGGGTTCACATCTGAAATGTCATGTCCCTCTGAACTTCAAGAATAGAACTTAAATTGAAGAACTTAGTTTTGCCCTACACACTACTTTTTCACTGTAAATTGTATTTATCACAGGATTCTCAAACAGCATGTAAATGCCTTTACCAGTATCTCCTTTGCCGATCTGTTCAGTTTACCCAGAGCGGTTGATATCACTGGTTTAACGAGCACTGTCTGAGCATGTATTTTGGCTTGTTCAAATGAGATTGCTTTCAGCGTGACCCGCCCATCATTGCTGTCTGCACACGCCACTGCTGTGTGCCGACCGTGAGGTCGTTGCAGTTAAGGCTAAGCACGAAGTGCGGCAGCTCCGACCTGTGGGCTCGAAGCTGCAGGGCACGCATAAGGAATGAACAGTGCTGCCTTTGCCATCCATCCTCCTACACTGAGGATTTAGTGGACTGGAGTGCTTTTCTTCTCTGCATGTCTGTTCCATGCAACATGTTGCATGCGCCTGTCATGATCCTTGTGTGAGTGGGATTTTTGATGGCAAGTTGTGACAAGCTATCTTGCTTATATTGATGTTACCATGGAGATGAATATCATCCAAGTACAATGCTTAGCAGTCAGCTGTAGAGTTGAGGTAGATGGATTTGTGACTTGTGATGGTGCATGCATTTCATAAATTTTTTTTCTTTTTAAAATTCTTATCACCTACTGTTTTTTAACATGATGCTAATAGCGATTGTTTTCAATTTGTATATTTTTGCTAATTCTTCAGTTCATAACTAAAATAAAGTAACAGACGTCTCTTCTGAACACTAAACACAACCATTTGACAAAAAGCATGTTTGTTGTAGATTTGTTTGCTGTTTTTGCAAGGAAGCTGTAAGTACAACTGGTGGCTGAGGTAGCAGGTTCTTAAACACTCTTTTTCATCTCCCCTACTGCTTCAAAAGGTCAAACTCCATTGGGTAAGGCATTATGTTTTAATGTAAAAATTTGTGTTAACCTGGAAAAAGCAGCAGCACGGCATGCCTTTTAGAAGCAGCCGCTGTGCTGAGGCCTGGGGTTTTGATTGCACTCTGATAACCTCCCCCTTGCTCTGCTAACGCTTGCCCTCCCCTCCTTTTGGCCGGATGACACGTGAGGCTGTCATTTGACTTGCAAGTTGGTTGTAATTATCCAGTTGCGGCAGCCTGCCAGTCGCCAGGTCAGGAGGATCTGCTCCATGTCTGTCTGTTTCCAGACCCTCTTTCTCCTGCCAGAAGGCTTAGACAGAAGAAGCTGTAGTGTTTACAGGCCTTGACATTTGATCCTAACAAATGAGCTAAACAAATGGCACTAGTCCCTTAAGGTGATAAATTATTAAGTGTTGTTTTTTTTTTTTTTTTTAATGACTAAATATTTAATTGCTGGACAATGTCGTTGCAGTGGCATTTCTCGTGCCCTGCTCTGAATGGCCCTGCATTTGCACAGCTCTGCTTCTACCATAGAATGGTGCAGATGTACATCTGAATGGGGCTTTTAGGTTCGCCAGGGACAGCGGCTGCGTGTGAATGCTTAAGCCGTAACCCAGCGCTCCCGTGAGGCGCTCTGGAAGGGGGGGCAGAGGAAAGGCATAGCCCGGACACGTATCTGAGCACAGAAATCCATATTAATGATCTGATGCCTTTCTCGCCCATGCCACACTCTCGTGGAGCAGCTACTCCATCCGACACTCGATGAGCATGCCCGCCATGAGGTAAACGGGCACGTGTGCGTGTCTGCTGTGCTTAAATACGTGTGCTGCCTTACCTGTGAGTGTGATTTAAAGGGACACTATGAACACTGATCGTTTTTGGCATAGTAGTGTTTATTTATGGTGATGTGATGTGATTGTATGAGAACATCCACCCTCATTCAGGAGTGAGTGTGGATATTTTGTGCCTTGAAGAAGCATACAATACAATGAACTCTTTACTGTACAACATTATGGACATGTACCGTATTGCTTTTTCACAAGCTCATTATGTAATTTATCTTCAGAAACTCTCCTAGTTTCAAGTCTTTTGAGGAGAAGGTGGAGAGCACTGTTTCCAGTATAAAGGTATGCTTTGTGTGCTCACATTCAGAAACTTGTTCCTCGTGAATGCAGATATGCCTGAAATTTGGTTCTGATTGACTCTGTACCTGTGGAGCAGTCAAAGGTGGGAGGGAGCAGTAGCGGAAGTTTTGAGGAGGTCCTGTCATCTGCTGCTCATGCCAGTGCCCAAGACCTGCCCAGCAACACCCACCTGCCGGAGAACAGCGAACGGACTTGTTAGGGTTGGCACTCCCTGTCGCCCCCTATTGGTCTTGAAACCATTTTTACCTTGGGGCACCATTATGAACTAGAGGTGGAAATGAAGCACAAAACTGGCTGCATGACATTGCTGTAAAAGGAACCTCTCCCATGCCATTACTCTACATATTACTTTTTTCTTCAAACAGGTGTCGCGTTTCTCCATGTAAATCTACTACAACTCTACCAGACAACTGGACAGTGTACTATGCTGTATGTACAGTGTGTGTCCACCAGATTCAGTTCTTTTTAATGCAAGCCACTCCTTTCACTAGTGCAAAATAATAAAACCCTATTCTTTGACCAAATAGTGAACTTAAAACTTGACCAAATATTATGATGGAATGTTTTCTCCCACTCCTCTTACGGAGTTGTGGTTTCTTTGTGTATCCTTTTGCTCACTCCCCTTTGTGACCTAACAAGACATCCAGCTGTTTCATACCCATACATACAGTATAGCAACAGTTTTCCTGCAGTGATACACTGACCCAATTAAGACCCGAGCAGAAGCTATGGTTTTACCATGGTAAAATTTCACCTATGCAGAAAATAAATACGTGAGGAAACACTGGGCCTGTACTCTTGTGCTATAAATGCAGCTGGAAGGTAATGTAGATCTTAACAGGACACGTATGATTTACCAGTATTATGGTTCAGATATGTATGGTACGTCTTTATTGAAGACATGCAAATATCTTACAAGTAGTTACTACCTTCAAGTTTTTTTTTATCTACTCAAATCCATTCCAGTCAGACTGTATCACTGTATGGATACACATGTTTTTCAGATTAAATAAAGGACATATATTGAATTGGTCTTCTGTAATTTGTCACCAGCCTGTGAAAATATTTTTCTGATGACTAATTTATTTGGAGGGGGTTTACACACATGCACACATGTAAAAACTTTGGGAAAGAACTTTTTGTGAAAATCCTCAACAAGTACAGCGTGCGCTCCTTGCAGTGGAAATGCCCAGTTAATTGTGATGACAACACACCTAATATAAAAACTGGTTTTACAACCTGAACAGTCAAGTAATTTGCCTTAAACAATGCAGTCTAATGTGTACAGTTCCTCTTAGCATATCAAACTGGACTTGCTGGATGGAAGGGTGGGTAACAACAAGGTATTAACAAAAGGGTGGGGGTGTGACCAACTGCTGCAAGAGGTGAGAAAGCATCCAAGGAGCTATACAGCAGGCTATCGGGGCTCTGATGTCTGAGGCTCCTCAGGAGAGCCAGGTCCTCCTGCCATCATGTGACCAGCTCGCTCCTCGTTCAAGCTCTTCGCCAGCTGAAGGACCTCCGGGTGGTGGAACTTGCCTGCGTCACACAAAAGAACACCAGGAGTCAATGATCTCATGAAGGCAGGTGTGACCATCAAAAATGTGCATGTGTCAAAAGCATGTTTAAATTTGTCTAAAATAAACGGGAGTCAGCAAAGTGCCTTTTGTGGAGTCAAAAAACTCTTGAAGCCGGCCAGGCGTGTGCTCCAGCTGCTCATACTCGAAGGCCTGCAGGATCATCTCCAGCTGGTCCAGCTCCTTCACCAGCTTGGCTTCAGGGCTCGACTGGTACTCATACTCCTGGAAGAAAACGTAACATCAGATGTTATGGCCACCAATGCTCCCATCATGCTTTCACTAACTGTCCCCCCCCCTTTTTTTTTTTTTTTTTAAATAAACAGATAAAACTCACTTCCCAAAGTTCATAAATCTCCTTCCTCATGTTCTCCTGGAGCAGTCCAGTTAGGTGCTTCATTGCCTCCTGTGAGGAAGAGGAAGATCACATGCAATTAATAACATCCGTCCAGCAAGATTTTGTCAATACATCATCTCCCACCTCTGCCACAGGGATGCCTTTACATATATAGTTCAAAGAGAAGCCGAACATTTTGTGCAACTTTTGTCCATAGGTCTTCACATAATATAGGCTAGAATACATCCTTTCGATCCTTTCAAAAACAAAGCAAACATTCCATTAACTCTGGCTAAGTACTTATGTTTTGAAGCTCTACTGCTTTCACCAGCATATGCTATTTTTTACATGTACAACAAAAATACCGTACTATCGTGCTTAGCAGATTCACAGTAACAAATAAGAACAGCAACAACCTCTTCTCGTCTGTGTTTCTCTGCCTTGCAAATATTATCTGCTGGGGCAATATCGCCCACAATGCATTCTGCCATGTCATGGATCAGTGCCAGTTTTATGCACCTGAAATACAAAAAAAAAAAAAAAAACACTTCTAAGTTTTATAGCATGCTGATCATTGTGTACTTTTCAGTTAGCCTAAAGCATGTCAAACAAATATTGCTCAAAGTAATATTTCTGACGATGCCTTTCAGTGACAAAAAAACGAAATGTCACAGTATTAATACTTAAAAATCAAAAAGACGTCTGATACAGGTTAATATCGTTAGGTTACCTGTCCTTGTCAATATTGCTGTCGGCGACAGTTAAAGCCATCATCGACATTCTGTACATGTGATCTGACACACTTTCTGGATGCTTTACATTCCTGTACACCCATCCTGTCCGCTGAACCCGCTATGGGCATGAGGAGTTTAAAAAAAAAAAAAAACATTTTAATTCAGTTTCAATGGCGATTTACTCCACGTGATGTTTAACTACAATCCCAAAACAGATACAGCTAGGTGATATTAGAAAATCAATATTACCCGTTTTACCGACCGTCATACGCGCTTTTTTTATGGTTCTTACCTTTAACTGTCCTATAAGTTTCATAAATTGCAAAATATTACTCATATTTCCTAGTAAACCGTAAACTGACGCTGTGAATTTGACCCGGAAGCATAAAACTTTATTTTTTACTCAATGCAACAGAGTAACCAGGAGATGGCATCCGCATGCTGCGCTTTAAACATACAGCAAAAACACGTGTTTCATTCAGGTGCGCCAGTACAACGATAAGCCACAACTGGGCCGATAATGTACTATAGGGACCATTACTTATGTCAGTACTAAAAACAGCAGTTTTTAATTTTGCATCGTATAAAATTTAGAATTGAACTAATGCATAACGGAATTTTGTTTGCTTGAAGGATGCTAGTGATGAAATGCAGAGAGGGTTAATTAAACCACCTCTTTCGTTTGAATATAGAAAAAAATGACAGTCAAGGATAATTACGTTTGTATTCTTATAAATGTGAATAGGAATCGTTCTGTTGAATTCAAGAAGCGGGAAAATTTACACAAAAAGTGTTCAGAGTCTGTCATTACTGATTGTATGTAAACTGATAAACAAACATTGCCCGGGCTCAAATTGTAGAACATTATTTGTAGAAATGAATTTGAGGTAGTTAGCGATGTGTCAAAGTGTACTCGAACGAAAAGACAATCTGCGTTTTTTCTCTTTTTTTGGTATTATCTGTTACTCTATGGCTTGCGGGTTGGTGTGGGAAATTGGGTTCAAAGACTTTTTACGGGTTTTATTACTATTTAGTTGTGTCCTTGTCTTATATATTTTTCCAATGTAAATGTTTCTAAGGTTAAATCCTGTTAATACGTGGAAAAAAAACATGAGTTTAAGTCAGACTTGAAACTCCTGACGGCTTGAAAACCTAATTCTGAAAGACATTTTGTTTTTATCCTAGTCTGTCATTTTAAAAATTTAGAATATGGCTCACTTAATGTTACATCCAAACCTGCTCAGGTTTTCAACCTTTGGAAAAAAAAGTACTTAGGATAGATATTAGTCTACAGTGTAAAACCAAATGCTCATTAATTGATTATAAAGCCCATGATCTTTTGCAGCTTTTCAGGGTGGTCAGTTTCACAGCTGTGTGAATGTTTGTCTTCATGATGTCAAAGGATACAGACATCTTCCTTCCTGCCTGGCCTTTGGGGCTATACTGAGGGTGACCGCTCACTGGAGAAGCCCTGCACAGTCTCATGGGTTTATGACCACCTGTGCCAGTGAGTTTCCTTGTTCCTGGATGTCATGCATTTCAAGAGATTGACAGGTCATACTGCCTCCTAAAACAACTTCAGTCAGCACTACATACACCACTGAATACCAAGAAAGATGGAAACTGACATTTCCCAGAGGGAATATTTCCGGAGTCTCCTTGGGCTTTGAGACAAGTATTTTTGGAGCAATGGCAATGGTCTGGAGCTTAACAAGCCTGAATTCATTAAGTGTTGACTACTTTCCTTGGAAAGTGAAGGCCTCTACTATTATAGTTTTTAAAATAAATATCTGATAGCCTGTCCCAACAGATCAATTTTTAACAGTGCAAGTTACTGCCAAAAATGATGGTTTCCTTGCAGTGTCTGATGTCATGCTCACAATGACTTCATTCTCTGACATCGGTGGCCTGTTTCTCATGCTCATACTTTGGTTCTGATGTGCCAAAATTTGACTTATTGCACTACGGCCTCCACGTTTCCTGCTATATTACGTAGGATCATTTTTTGCTTATATGCACTAAATGTTTCAGAAAATGGTGGTATAAGAGTTTTAATGTGAATTTTTGTATCTTTAACAATAAGAAAGCACAATTCCTTTAACTTGCTAGGCTACCAACCTAAAATGTGATGTGCTCATTTATCCCTTGACAGATTTACATCCTCAAGACTGAACAAGTTTCTGGACAGTTGAAATGCAGCTTGCATTCCTTGGATGGGACGTGCACTTCACCTGCCCAGATCTGCACCTAACTCAAAGATGCACGTGTTGGTTTTCCAAGGGCTTCCAATTGACCCTTAGGCACAGAGAGCATGCATTCCATTGCAGGTAGATGTGATGAGTGTCATGGAAAAAAAGATAACATCCACACATCTTCTATTGTCAAAACAATGATAGCTCTTCTCCTCCTTGTATTTACAGGAAACAACCAGTTCCTTCCTATTGCTGTCGTCGTGGCAGAACACGGACAGAGCGGGGGAAACTGACTGCACTGACTGCTCATCCTTAAATACATTGTCCCCTCCTCTATTTTTGGCTCTGTGGTGGCATTTTGTTTTCTTTTTTTGAAACATTCCTGTGACCTTTGGCCCCATCACTTCACCCCAGCCTGTCTAAAATTAGCTGCGTGCACTGAATGTGGTGTGGGAAACCTTTAGGGGGATTTTTAGTGCTCTCGGGGCATCCTGGGAAGTCGAGTGAGGCGTGACGTGGAAGTCGGGAGCCGGTGCTGTTTCTCGTGAGAATGGGCTGCTGGTCTGCGTCCTGCTTGACGGAGGCCATGAGGATGCGTGGCCCTTGGGGTGGGGGTCGGGGACGGGTTGTAGTGCACCAATTTTTACACTAATAGGCACCCCTAGTCCCCCTAGTCTGTACTTCTGTCTGTACCAGTGATCAGTGCAGGATGTCAACCACTGAATAATTGTTTATTCCGTGTATCATTACATAACAAATAGCTGAAATAGTAAGTTATTAATAAAACAGCAGTTTCATCCTTTGTATGTAGTAGCCTGGTGGCTCAGTGGGTAGGGTGTCAGGCTGGGGTGTGGAAGTCTCCTCATTTCAATCCTAGCCCAGCCATCAGGTGTGGGTGCTGAAAATGGCTGCCCACTGCTCCCCCCAAGGGGATGGGTTAAATGCAGAGAACAAATTTCTTGTATATATCCCACATACTTGGTTATAGAACCTTTTTCCCTTATATTTATTTTGGCAAAAATTAGTTTGGCAGCCGATCTTCAGCTTCTTTGATAACGGGATGTGAGATAGACAAAGGACACATTTCCTTGTGTTACCTGGGCAGCAGGTAATTCATCAACTACTCTGGAATCAAACACCCACTTCCTTGCCAATACCATTGCCAGTTGCTCTGTCTGCCCAGCGACCGGCCACACAGTAGGGGGCTCACGTCGGCGCTTGGCGCAAAGGAAACTGCAGTTAACAGACAGGGCATTGGCCTGTTGTGTAGGGTAGCTGTCAGAGAGAGCAAAGCTCTGTGCCTGCAGGCCGTGTGAAAGGGGACCAGAGGGGGGTGGGGGTAAGGAGGGGAGGGGGGTTAGGGCCAGGGCAGGTGTAACACGATACCCCTCAGCACTCCCGCTCACAGACTCTCTACCTTGAAGTGAATGACCTCAGCTAGGCTATAAACACAGGTCATGTCAAAGGCATGGGGGGGGGGGCACAGTATTCCTTTTTTCTTCTCATCGAGGACAGCAGTGGGCAGAAAGGGACTTTGTAATTCATGGGTCCTCTCCTTTGATTCGGATCCTTTGAGAGATGGTCTGTGTATTACGCACCGAGTGTTGGACTAAAACTTAGCTGTGTGTGTGAACGCAGAGGTGGGACTTGCAAGCATTGCTGTTAAATTAAACTTTGTCACAGCGTGTTGTAAGTTCACATACTGTTCACCTGAATTACACAAATTCACTGTCAATTGCATGAATTTCAAATTTTGTTCATGTTGCTGTATTTGTATGTATAAAATACAAACATTCATATGAGCTTGCCTGTACGTCCTTTTTATGATTTGGAGAAGGGAAGTTTCTGCTTCGTTCCTAGAGAAGCTGTTATTCAGCTACTTATTGCAGGCATAAGTGGATTTTTGACCCTGGGAAGGATTTTCTGAGACTGCCTGTTCAGTCACCCATGTGGGGTGTGTTACCTGCCCCCAAGCAGCCTTCTCCTGATCTTGCATCCTGCTGAGCCCCTTCTGTCACCTCCACCCAACCCACCAGTGGAAGTGGAAGGGAAACGTCACTGCCTGTTTGAGCAGCACTCTGTGGTTCAATATTTTTGATTTGTTTGCTCAAAACTGATTAATAGTTTGTATTATTCAAAGCAACAAATACACCTGTGGAGATGAGTTATGGATGCAAAACCACATTTACCTCCTCTGCAAATGCATAAATAAAGACAAAGGAGTAATTGACAGAAAACATATGTGATCACATTCATCCATTATTTCCAAACGCATTTAAAGAAATGAATTCAAACATTCTTTTATTTTCTGAAATTTGACACAAGCAAAACACAGAAAAGCTTCTGTGTGAGTTTTATTCACCTCTTATGTGCAGTTATGCAACAGAGTGTTTGTGTAGTGAGCGTTTGTGTAGTGTGTTTGTGTAGTGAGCGTTTGTGTAGTGTGTTTGTGTAGTGAGCGTTTGTGTAGTGAGCGTTTGTGTAGTGTGTTTGT